>VYZP01064657.1:72545-101469 GCA_013400635.1 Hypocryptadius cinnamomeus | reverse complement strand
AATGAGAAATTCTGTATAAAGAAAGCCGGTCTTGTACAAAGATCAATGAAACAGGGTAAGATTGGCAAAAATCAATATTCTGACTCTGCTCTGTAGGATTCAGATGCAGTGGTGTATCTGTAATGGGAAAAAGTTGGACAGCTGAGAAACAATGTTAGTTCTACATCAACATATGTTTGTGTGAAGTATCCTTCTAGAGGATTTGGTATTCTATAGGGGAAAAACAGCTGAAGTTATCTTGGAAGGTTATGGTTGTTGCCTCCTGTATTATTTTGTACATTTCACTTTTCATCCATGCTGACAGTTCCTTTCAATTTTTTCCCATTTAGGTGTAATATAAGTCTGTTATTCATTCATACATTTCTAGGTAAGGTGGAATTCCATTCATACCTAACTTCCAAGAGTCCCATTTGTAGTCATGCAATGTGGTTTGTTTTCTAGGGTTTTCTGTTTTGTTTTGTTTATTTTTTGGTTTTTTTTCCTTGTATGGGGAAAAGAAATGGGGGAATGGTGACTTCAGAGTTTAGGTTTTATTAGTAAAAAATAGAAATAAATGGGTGTAGGGATGAGTGCCTTTAAATCATATCATTAAAGTAGATTTTTCAGAATGACTCTCTGCCTTCCTGGCACACTTCCTGCTTTGCCTTTGTAGCAATCAAACTGTATTTCATATACACATGATAAAAGATACTGAGACTTGTCAGACTATTTTTCCTTGTTTCTGGTTTGATGTTGCATCTCTTTACTGTTTCTAATGCACTTGCAAATTATTTCTTAAATATCTTCTCTGCTCTTCCTAAACTCTTCTAAATCATCAGCTTACTTAGTATGCCTTTTCCAGCATCTTATTTATGTTGCCTGACAAAGGCAGGCAGTCACTCTTAGAAGCCTTTCTTGACCTCTCATGATTCTGCACAGATATTGTTCCTCTGCTCATCTGTCTCTTTATTTAAAAGAAGAAAGAAAAAATTCCTTCTGTTGTATACTGTCATCTTTCACCTTTCATCCCATTCCTCACAGAGAACAATGCCTGCAACAGCCTCCATACTTCTTCCCCCCTGTATTTTAGGCTTGTGGTTTTTTATTTTAATTATTTAGAAGAACCTATAATCCTTCCAGCTCACTCCCTCTGCACAGATAATGCTTTTCCTTGTCTTTGTTAAACTCAAAATGGAGCTGTGCTTCTGTGTTGGTTTTTGGTGCCTCAGCATACGTACACTGGTGGTTCACCTGCAGCAGTAGAACATCTGTTTGTCACAGTGTCTGTTGTCCTGCTGCAATGTGTTACACAGCTGTATTCCCTCCCTACAGTTGAAATTGTCAGCCACTGGCTCCAATTTTTCAAGTCAACTTGGAATTTTTTTATTTTGTTTTTTTGACACTGATACTCCAGTCCTGTCCTGTTTTCCATTCNAATTAGGGAAAATAAGATTACATCTGTCAGTTTATATTTTTCCTCTAGAATTTCAATAGAAAAGAAAGAATGTTGCCTTTCTTTGCCTTCCAGTTCCTACTCCCTGCTTTTCTTATCTAGAATAGTTTTCTTTTCCATGTACACAAAAATAATTGGTCTGTTTTCCTTTAAAATCCAGTTTCTCCTTTTCAGTCATTTCCATATTACCTCCTCCTTTATTGTTGTAGTACATTTGCTGCATGTCAACACTTTCTGCTTTGTAAACTTTTCCTCCTTCCTTCCTGTGAGTTTTAAGTACATTTGAGTTGTTTAGACAGAACCAGATCATTATCACCTCTTACACAAAGCACTTGTGCCATGTACAAGTTGTGGCTTTGGAAGACTGAGCAGTCAGATGATTGAAAGTAGCTTCAGAAGATGCTATAAAACTGGATAACATAGCTGGTTTTGTCTAGTGCATTTTTTTATGTGCTTGTATGTCCCATTCCTTTAGCTGCCTTTATTTCACCTTGCTGAGGCTGTGCTTGAATTGAGAAGTAGCTGACAGGGTAATGCAGAGTGCTGGTTTGAATCATGAGCAAAAGAGCTGCTCTGTGTGTGAGAGACTGCATGGTCTTCAAGATCCTTTGTCTTCTGGGTTACAGTGGCAGCACCTGTCAGCAGCAAATTCACTTCCAGAACCTGTTATGGAGGCAGGCAGTTTGGGTTAGGGTTGCTTACTTAACTCCAGCTAGCTCTGGGTTTACATTCTGATATCCTTGCTTTTTCTCCTTCAGTAACAGAGAATAGGAAATAAAGATAAAATTCAGGTTTAGGTCCCATAATTGGACTTTTCCATTGAAGATGTTTCAGAAAGGCTTTCTACCTTCTCCACTGGAAAGGACATCAGATTTAGTGCCTGCTGCCTGTCTTGATATTGCTGTTGGCAGCAGAGTTCATGGGGAGTCAGATGGGATCCTGTTGATCTGCCTGTTCCTGCATGGCCACCTTAGCAGATGGGAAGCTTCCCAAAAAGTGAATTGGAAAAGTAAGGAGATAAAGATTTGATTGCTCTTTGAATCACCTGGGAATGTATCTTGCCTAGTGTGTTTAAACACTGAAGACTAACAGAAATTCAGTGTTTCATTTAGGATGTCTTTTGACAAAACAAAATTGCTGAAATAAAAGACATGGAAAATTTGGGCTTATATCCCCAGCCTCTAGGGCACCAGTTTAACTGGATGGGCAGACATAGTGGGGTTTGTGTAGGGACGTCAAGAAAGCTGCATTAACTCAGACCTACTTTCTTCTCTGTTTTAGCTCTGTGTTCCTGCATATTTTAGGTGCAATTTTTAATTCTGAGAAAGTGATGCAATAAGTGAGCAGCAAAAGCTATATGTTGATTTTTGTTAGCAAAAGAGAAAAAATAGGTGGGAGTGTCACTCAGCTTGGCCATGTCCATTGGAACGGTATTTTAAACTGAAATTAAAGGCCCAGAGCAGTTTAAACTCCTTGCACAGAATAAGTGAATATGGAATACTTTAAAGATATAAAAAATTTTAAATCTTACCAATTTTAAGGTTAACTTAAGTCTGCTTATGGTTACTGTAAAGAATCTGTTTACAACCAGAAGAATTCTTGTCTCTGTAGTGATCTTGAGTATGTGTGTTTACTGCTAAATTTATTTTTAAGTAAGATGCAATTCCTCCTTATCTTTGCCAGTTCAAGTCTCTCTGGTCTTTATTGCCTGGCCAGTGCACTTCACTACCTTTCTAAGATATCATGGGAAGTTAATTTAGGGAAATAGAGCATGAATGGAGCCTGTGCCAGGATGGGGTGATAAACAGCACAGGGGCTAAGGCAGATCAGTGGTAGTGTCACCAAGTCTGGGCTCTGCAGGAAGAGCAGGCTCAAGCTTTAAAGCCCAGCCTGAGGGAGTGTGGATGTTGGCTCTCCATCCCACTCACAGCTTGGAGTCTGGACCCTGATCTTAGAGGAGGCAGCAAAGGCCAGAGATGAGTTTCAATGTGCATGTGCCTGCTGGAGCAGCTGTAACTGGAAGGGAATTGTGGTCTCTGTGCTGGTGTCCTCTGGGATTAGGCTGTGAGATGCTTTGCATGAGGCTGAGGATAGCTGAAGGCAGCGTGGAGCTCACATGCTGGCTTCCTCAGCAAGGGCAGTGCTGTGTGTTAAAGTGGTGGGAGAACATGGATTATGTTGCAGTCTGGATCTGAAATACTGCCTTGATACTTAGGGCCTGCTTAAACATTCTGTATATAGGCCCAACACAGATGCTGCTATTTTTAGGTTACACTTGAGGATGTATTTGTCTCAAAATCCTCCAACAACTGACTCAGATCCAGGAACCCCTCAAACTGTATTTTTTTTTTTTTTTTGTCTGAGAGCAGTAATCAACACTGAAAGGTTCTCAAAAAAGAACTTTGTGATCTCTGTGACTCAGTTTTTACAGGATAAACAGTTTTATGGAGTAAATATGATTTAAGTGTTTACAGAAATAAGGAAAAGATAATGGACTTTATTAGAAAATATAACAAGTGTTTTGGTTGTTCTTTAAAATTTGGCAGAAATGGTTGCAGTGGTCAACCTAGGTGTGTCTTGATCTAAATATAACAGGTGACAAGGAAGGAAGGAAGGAGGGAGATGGAAAGATTTTTTTTTTAAGTACATTTTCAATAGCAGATCTGTTATTTTATCATGGCTCTTATCCAGAAGGCAAAGAGGAGAGGAAGTGGTGCTGCTTGCACACTACTCTGGCCATGTTCAAATACCAAACAGTTTAAAGGAGAATACAAACCTGTAGAAAACTTTAGATAAAAATGCTGCTGTGTTTTGCCTGCCCCTCAAAAAAATGGAATAGCATGCAATGTACTACCAGTGGCAGTTAAATTTTAATTTAAGAGCAAGAATGCTAATTTTGTGTTGTGTAAACATACCTCTTTTCCTGTATTTACTCCCCAGTCAGTGCAATTTAATTCACATTGGTGTTATTTGGACCTTCAGGCAGATGAGAGGGAACAAAGTTAAACTTAGCCAGATGTGCTGGGTGGGGAATACCACAAGGAAGAAGTCTTAAAGATCTCTGGCACATCTGTGCATTTGGCTCTAATGCTGAATTGCAGTGGGAATGATAGTGACCACTGTGCCTGTAAAGCAGATTTGGTGAGGAACAGAGAAACAGCCTGGATTTAGTGCAGGTTATCAGGGGCAAGATGTCATGATAAGGAAGTTTAAATTAGCTGGACCTATTCTTCCTTTCTAGAGGCAAAATGCTTCAGTTGTCTTGGCTCTTGGTTACTTGATGTATAGTGAACCTGGCATGGGTACATATTTTATAACACATAAACCTCTATGGGATAGTACCTAAGAAGCATTTTCTTTGCATCAGTGAGGTTCAGGGTGTTGTGTTTTATACCTGTATTGTTCTTTACTAGACTGCAGCAGGTTTCTGTGACTGTTGTTTGTGTATAATAAACTATATTAAGAATGGTAAGGGGAGAAGCAAAGTGGAAATTCACTGAATAAATTCTGCTTTCTAAGAATGCTGTTTTACAATGGAAAAAAAGCAAGAAGTGCAGTGTAAACCTGAAGTTCTTAGCTGTTTGAGTACTTGTTCTCATTCCCAAATACACTTCCTTTTGCCAAAGGGGAAGTTGTTTAACTACCTAATGAAGGTGTTTCTACTTCTACATATTCAGATTTACATATGGACTTCTTGCCCAGTGTTAAATTGTTGAATAGTTACCTGCTGGTGATGCAGAACCTAGAAGAAATCAACACATTAATTACATTTTTATCACCTTAGCAGAAAGGGAAAGGCTCCTAAGGAAAAACTCAGACGTGCTGCAGAATAAGCAGCCTGCCTTCCTCCCTCCTCAGAGCTGGAGGATGTGGCAGTTTATTGTTAAAATTGTTTAATAGGGCTGGAAGTCAAATAGAGACTGTGCTGTGGTGGAGGGGAGTAGGTGGTGGTTTGCTTTCTTGTTTGTGAACCTTGGCCTATAGGATGCAGTGTTAACAGCACAAAAATAGAAAAAAAATTATGGGGTACCAAGCAGCTGGGGGCAAGGGGAAACCCAATAAATGTGGTGACTGTGTTGGACCTTTATGATGTAGCTTGAGTTTTCATGTAGCATTTTTGTACATGCTAGTGATAACTAGTTAATTCAGAACTGCATAGCCAGTTTCTCTGTATTTGTTCAAGTGTTTTCTTTTATGACAATATGACTTTTAACTTTTTATTTTCTCTTTTTCCCTTTATGCAGAAAGAGTCCAGCCAACCTGCTGAATGCAAACAACAGTAATAAGGAAATACCACTTGGAAGTGATATTTGAACAACTTGTAACAGATAGTTGGATACCTGGCCTGCAGTTCAGGATATTCTATCGCTGCAGCACAATCTTATTAACAATGCTTAAAATTAATTTGTTTTAAAATGCATGATTTTCACTAACTTTATTGCTTAACATGTACAGTGGCAACTTCAATGCATTTGGGAAATATGAGGTTTAAATAAAGCACACTCTACAGCCGTTGGTACACTGTAGCTAAGTATGTCAATAGGCCTTTAGAGCCTTTTGCCCTATGCATAGGGGAATAGTCCAGACTACCATGTGAGGATTATCCATTTTCTTCCTCAACACTGAAAATCGTGGAATAGCAATGTGCTGAGAAGCTAAAGTAAATGGATTACATGTATGGTAGCTGAAACAGATAGAGCAATATGACTTTTTTGCTAGTTCCCTTCCCCCTTTTTTAATGTTTCTTGCAACCTACAAATTGAACTAGTGCTTGAGCAGCTTTAAATGTCATATTTATTATCTCAGTACAACCAGTTGAGTTGAAGTAATTTTACTTCATTGAAGAGGGTGTCATATTTGAGACTTAGTTGTTCATCTTACTATTTATTTATTCATGTTTGTAAGTACTTTGACAGAATTAGTGCTTTTTAATAGTTTTTAATATACTTGAAAAATCTTCTTCCTCTTTTGCATACAATATGGGTACTTGTAAAACAGGTAATTCAAAGTGGTCTCAATGTAGTAGTCTAGACAGAAGAAACAAACTCGCATCAAAATGACAACTCTTCTGGATGAAGATCAAAATGCAAAGGCCAAACTGTTGCTGTTGGTGGAAGTGGGTTGCAGCCAAAGAACCAGACAGTTTCCAGCAGTCTTACTGCTTAGTGTCCAGCATGAAAGGACCTTTCACTATGAACACGGAAACCTATCAAAATGAGTCAGTTCAATAAATCTGAAGTTTGGGTGTCTTTCTTGCAACACTGAAATTATTCCATTCCACAATTTGTTTTATTTAAAGTTCTGAAGTCTGCAAAACTACATTTTGTTGTTGTGTGGCACTTAAAGTACACGTTTCTAGTTTCAGCATCCATTACCAACCTCTGGCAGCAGTTGAATAGCAGCTGTATCAACACTGTGACCAGGCATGTAGAGTGCTCCAGCCTTACCTTACACATTTGTAACTTAATACAGTGTTTTCAATTTGTACAGAATAGATAGAATATTCTATTAAAGTTGTGAAACATGATCGGTGGTGCCTGTCTGGTCCCTCATGCTTCCTAGGAGAAATGAGCATCCCGTTGTGCATGGTGGAATGTTAAACACAGCACCTTCCAGCTGTTTGGCCATACAGCTCCTGGCCCCACATCTGCCTTTCCCAAAAGCCAAAACAGGAGCCCTTGTAAATAGAGCAGTATACAGTTCTTTGATGTAAATCAGAACAAACTTGCTCAATTTGCAAGCAAACAGTCTGGAATCTTTTGTAGGAGTTGGGGTTTTTAGGGAGGCAGAGTCATTACAAGATTCTGCATGATCTGTGCACTTTGGTCACGGACTGAAGGAGGTGCTGGGGGCCAAACTGGTTTACGAATGTTAAGGTACTCCCACAGCTGACCTCGCAGTCACAAAATGTAACACTACTGCTCAGATGCAGTAGTGTTAAGGCAGGAATGAGGAAAGAAGGCAGGAACAGGGATAGGTTCTGGCCTTTATTTTAAAAAATTAGATTTGGTAGCCTAGTCTGACTGTGGTGCACTCTGGCAGGCATGGAGAGCAATGTGCAGGTGTTTCTGACAAGGACAGGAATAACAAATGGAGCTTGTCCATGTGCAGACTGGCTCAGCACAGTGCAAGATACATCAAATAGATTTGACCTGGTTTGTTTCTCTTTATATTGGAAGAAACTGAATAATAGTTCCCCATCCTCAAGCAGTACTTTCCACTACATGGTTAAACGGGAGTGCTGCTACCTGGAGATAAACATCTGCAAATTAGCACACTAAAGTAATTTATGTGCATGAATCCTGAAAGGCTGACTTTAATTTTGAGAAAACGGGAAATTCCAGAACATGTGGAGCAAATGTGCCAGCATCTAGGGAGCCAAATGAGATGGGTGGGTAATGAAGCTGCCTAGCAAGATGTTCATCCTAGGGAAAGTGATGGGAAAGCTGACCTGGGATTCATTCAAGTAGAGTTAATGCCGGTTGACGCAGCCTAATAGAAAACAGATCTTGTCAAAACCCAGCTGTGCTCTTCCCATTGCAGATCTCACCAATAATGGCAGAGATGAGCAGTTCTTACACGTCTCTGTTTTCACTTACAGACTTGGTCTACAGGAAATGAACTGGTACCTGTACAGCTCATTTCTCTAACAGTATGGAGAACTGATGAGGTGGTAGGAAGAATGTCACAGCCAGAAAAATCCAGGCTGAATGGTAAATCCAGGCTTGATGGAGTGTGGGTGTGCAAAAACCCACAAGTTATTGTCTGAATGATTTTTTTTTTTTTTTTAATATTGGTGTGTTTTGAAGACTGGGCCCCAAGACAAATAAATGAATGCCCTATGTAAAGCTTGTTGGAATTTTTAAAAATGGCAAGGTGATAGCAAAAAGTCTATGTGCATCCATGCCTGATTATCATCTCAGCACCCTGATGAAACCCTGAAGTTTAGTCCGTGGGAACACACTTCGGTGATGCAGCCTTCATGTTGGTGGCTTCTCATTTGAGGGAGGAAAAAACTCCAGTTCTGGGCCTGAAAGTTGAAGCAGCTGGAAGCACTCCAAGAGGGATTCATCTGGCACGTCACCTGCTCGGGATACAGCGTGATTAACAGCCTCTCCGTGCCTGGGTTGTCTAGGAAGAGAGCCTTGGAGGTACTGCCCTGCTGCCCTATCTGATACAGGAGCAAATGGCAAATGCTCTGCTGCCAGCTGAAACTCGGGACAGCCTGTGGTTTCTCAGGAGTCCAGCACAGCATCAGGGTACCTTCCTGGAAATTCGGTGTTTGGGATAACAGAGCTTTCGGTTCAATTCCAGTATGTCCAGTTATTTGGGGTTTGCTATTTGGTTAGGAACCGTGGTACCTGGAAGAATTAAGATGGTCTCTGTGTGTTTCCACTCTCCTCATTAAACGAGCTTTTCCTGTTTTAGAATAAAGGAGGCTGGTAATAGATTCACGCTCAGTTAAATGCTGCCTTGCTGGCAGTTCCTCAAGCAAATGAGGTCTGGCTGGGAAGCCAGCTCAGCACAGCGCAGGCCGGAGGAGCCCCACGCTGCAGAGGGACACGTAAGAGGAGGTCAGACTAGTTCAGCACGAGGAAATCGCTCGCCCTGCGAGCTCAGCGATGCAGAGGTGAGTTCAAAATGTGAGACATGGCCATGCTGCCCGACGTTGCATTGAGGTAGCACCACCTTAGGAACTTGTGCTTGAAATGTGCACCTTCTTCTGAAGCATCTTTGCTCCAGCCCTGTTGGAAACAACTCCAGCTCAGGAAACATCCTTCCCAGCTGAGCTGACAGGAAAGATGCAGAGGGATTACTTAGAAAACATATACTCACAGGACAAGGAGGCTTCAAACTCAACAACAGCAGGTTTAGATTAGATATTAAGAAGAAATGCTTTATTATGAGGGTGGTGTGGCACTGGCACAGGTTGCCCAGAGAAACTGTGGATGTCCCATCCCTGGCAGTGTTCAAGACCAGGTTGGATGGGGCTCTGAATAACCTGGTCTAGTGAAAGGTGCCCCTGCTCATAGCAGAGGGATTGGAATGAGATGTTCTTTAAGGTCCCTTCCCACCCAAACAATTCTATGGCAAATGGCAATGTATAAAAAAAAATAAGAGTTCTGCATTAATGCTTTATTCTCTTGCCTTTCCCAAGGACAAATACCTATATCATTCCCCAACTAAAATCCACAGGAAACTGATGTTATGTCAATATCTGTTCAGGACTCCTTCCCTGAAGCTGAAGTCCTCACAGTTTTTACCTTTGCTATCTACATTTTTCACTGCAAATCGGTGTGCAAACAACTCTGTTGCAGTAGCTGTGACCTGTGCATGGAAAAACTTACATCCTCCTTTTCCCAAATGGTTTATCACACTAATAGCAGGAAGAAATATTTTTTTTTTCCATTTGCTCATACTGATGTCCTAAATACCACCAGCCTCTCACGGGCCAGGGCCATGAATCCTAAACAATAGATGCCCTAAGTCACTCTGGTTTGACAAGCATCCAAGAAAAAGAAAAGGGGAAAAAAAATTTAAAAAATCCAAGCCTGTGCGCTGTTAATGAGGCATCATGTGAATGAAGACTGAGCAGTTTGTCAAGTGCCAGCTTTTGTTTCCAGACTGGCTTTCCTCTCTGCTGGTTCACCTCTCCATTACACAAGCGAAAACGCTGGCTCCACCCAGCAGCGCTCGCCTCTTGCACAAGCTGCCTTACCCTCCAGATTTTACCGTGGGAATTTGGACACCGTGTGGGGATGCCAGAGCAGGTTAACACAACCCAGTGAGCCTGTGCTGCAGCTGCCAGCTCTGCTCCACATAGAGAGGCTTCTGTGAGCCTCCCTGGAAACAGTCCCCCACTGCAAAAAAGATCTCTCCCAGCAAAGTTTCCTTTCCCCAAAAAGCATCACCAGTGATGCTGTGGCCTCTTGCTGGCTCGCCCCCACCTCCCTGCTTGCCCCCAGCATCTGCAAGGTGGATATAACCCGTACCAGACCCAACCCAGCTTGAGAAAAAGGGCTGAAGAGAAGGGAAACACTAGGGAAAGGAATTTACTCATCAATCATCACAACCTAAAGGGTGGAACAAAAGATAATAATTTGCCCCTGTTTGGGGCAGAAACCAAACAGCTTAGGAAGGTCTGATCTATCACTAATGCCAGTTTTAGCACTGTGCAAATAATCCTTGTGAGCTGTTACTTTTTTTTTTTACAAAGCAAATTCACTCTGGTTTTTGAGTCCACCTTTTAGGGATAAATGAGAACTTGCTTAGTTAATTAATGTCTATTTGATAATCTCTTTTAAGGTCACACTTAGAAGGAGGTTGGGAATTTTTCTTCCTTTTATTTTTTTATATATTGTTCTTTTATTTAACCCAGTTATCTGGTCTTCCTTCTTCCTTTTCATGCTCCTGACTTAAGGCACATTCAAAACTCTTTGATTTGCCTGAACAGAAAGAGCATGAGAGAATGAAGGTTGGGTGAAAAATGAGTATTGGAGCTCCTACTAAAGCCAACTGCTGGAGTCAGTGATGGGATATAACTTGTTAGGGGAGTTACAGCACTTGCTGTAGAGGTCATGCAGAGCTCCTGCACACGAGTAAATAGTTCAAGGCGTTTTGATGCAGAAAAAAACCAATTAAGATATAACTGCTGCTGACATTCCCCTGAGCCGTTTCATCTCTTACCGCTTCAAAAAATCAGGGAAAAACAAATTATGTAGTTTCAATCTGAGATTTATATAGGCTGAATTGTTGCTTAGCGTATGAAAAGATCAAAAAGGAGATCTTTGAAGACAGATTGCCTACAAAGAACACCGGACTGTTATTACATTAAAAAAAAAAAAGAGAGAGAGGTTAATAAGCGCAGTTCAGGTCAAAACGTAGGCAAGTGCGTGTGTGCAATAAAGTGTTTGCAAGGGCTGCTTGCTCAGGCGTTTCAAAGTCGGGCAGCAGGAGGGAAAATCACGGAGCCGGCACCTGGAGCAGCAGCAGCACCGCGGCATTCTACGTGTGCTCCGCTCCGCGCTCAGATTGCAGACTCAGACTCGCTGCAGCTGCTTCGCCTGCAAACTCCTGCGCTCACAGAGATGGCCTGGCTGCTTTGGGGATCTCCTCGCCAAGGAGAAGAGGGGATGGAGCCCTCTTTCTCTCCACCCCCAGCTTCATCTTGTGCCTTCTGGGGAGCAGGTGTTTCAGTCGCTTTCAGACCCAATGAGGCCAAAGAGGCTGCAAATAAACACCCTGGGACTGAACCCCTGGGAAGTGATTCTGTTATGGCTGGGGACAGCAAACCAGCAGCGCTCTGAGCATTCACCCCACCTCACAGTGTGAGGTCAGCACCGTTCCCGAATCCAAGCAGGGGTGGGGATGACCCCTATGGGTGCTCCTGGCCCTGGAAAAGAGCCATCCGTGACTTTACAGCATCCCTCGGAGATGGAGACCAAAATGCAGAGCTGCAGTAGGCACCCAGCTCCAGCAAGCCCCTGGCACAGCCTGGCACAAGGAATGCTGCCCCCCAGTCTTGTCCTCCGCCCCTCATCCCCCTGAGCAGCCTTCCTCCACACCTGGCCTCATCCGCGGGCGCGGGGCAGGAGGAGGCAGAGGAAGGAGGGGAGGCAGAGGAAGGAGGGGAGGCAGAGGAAGGAGGGGAGGCAGAGGAAGGAGAGGAAGGAGAGGAGGCAGAGGAAGGAGGGGAGGCAGCCCGGCCTCCCTTCCCCTCCGCGGCGTGCGGCAGCCTCCCCCAACACGCAGCCCGAGCAGTGCGCGGGGTTTGGCGGTGCGAGCAGCCCGGCAGCACCACCTATCTCACTGCGGGTCCGATTTCAAAGCAGCCCTGATGAAGATGATGGGGGGAGGCAGAGCAAACAGACACCGTAATTGCGCTGCGCGCTTTCTCATCTCCGCGGCGAGTTGCAAAATGTGCCGCCTCCTCCCTTGTCAGCCGGGCTTTAATTGGCTTTAATGAAGAGACAATTACATGATTTCAAGTTTTAATTAAAGGGGGTGTTGGTGCAGGAGAGGGGGGGCCGACCCCCTTCGAGCTTGTCAGTGGCACAAAGGGAGATATCTGGGTATGGTGCAGTGGGGTTTTCGGCGGGCTCCTCCCTCATCCCCCTGGGCTGGGAGGGCTCCCTGGGGGCTCTGGGCTGACTGCAGGAGCAGATGGAAGCCAGATGCCTCGCAGCCATGCCGCTGGCGATTGTAGCTCTTGCCCCAGCACCCCCAGGCGAGCTGCAATCAGCTTTTTTTCTCTTTTTCTTCTTTTTTTCTTTTTGTGCCAGAGCCAGCAGATCAAAGAGGCAGCATAGCTTAAAAACCCCCAAAAACAAAACAAAACCCAAAAAACCCCAAACAACAAAACCCAAAAAAGCCCTCCCAAGCCAAACCAAGTCCTCCTGGATCAAGTACTGGGTGCATGTTGGCAGGAGGAGCTGCTGGGGTGGGAAAGCTGAAGCAGAGCCACAACTGGGAGCTGATTTTCTTTTTCTTCTTTTTCTTTTTTCTCTTCTCTTCTCTTCTCTTCTCTTCTCTTCTCTTCTCTTCTCTTCTCTTCTCTTCTCTTCTCTTCTCTTCTCTCTTTCTCTTTCTCTTTCTCTTTCTCTTTTTTCTTTTTCTTCCAAGCAGCAGGCAGCTGGCCTGTGATAGAAACACCTTCCCTATGACCCCACACAGTGAGCACCAAGGTGGGACTGACCCACTCAGCTCATGTGTTCATTTTTCCTGTAGACACCACCTTGTCTGTCTGTGCTGAAGCATGACTGGAGAGGGAAAAATGGAGGCACGTGGTAGAAATGTCCCTTGGGAAGCAGTGATAATTGCAGGGCCCGAGCTGCTGGCTGAGTCTCTCTTCTTTATTGCTCTCTCTGGCAGCCAGGCAGCCGGAGCTTTGGCCTTGACTTGGTTCCATGTGCTGGGATGTCCTCCCTCATCGTGTTTCAATAAAACGCAATCACTTTACGACTTCCTCTCGACACAGATAAAAAGTCATTAAGAAGAAAAGCTGGCGGCTCTGCGGCTGCACTGCGCCCTCGGCGCTCCCTCTCCCCAGCCCCGCTGCCCGGCTTGCCCTTGGCTTGCAGGGCCAGGTGGCCCCGGGACCCCCGAGCTGCTGGCCAGGCATGGCTGGGATGGCCAAGGCCACCGGTGCCCGCAGAGCAGCGGCCACAGGCAGGAGGGTGGCCAGGCCTGCGCTATGGCCAGTGCCGCTTCGCAGAGCACGGCCCCAGGGAGGGCAAGGGCCAGAGAAAAGGGAAGAAAAGGGAAAGAAGGCAAGGTCCAAGGTCCTTGTGAGCAGCGATCAGTTCACCTGCTCGTCAAACAGAGCTGGAGCTGGCTGGCGGCTGCTGTGTGGGCAGGCTGAGTCACCCCTGCTGCCGGCCAGCCGCCCCAGCCCCGCGCCAGATGGGAGAACAAGGTCGCCTTTAACCAGGGAGAAGTGGAACCTGCCTTTTCAAACACCCGGGTGGGAGCTGGGACAGTCAGCACTGAGCCAGCAGCCTCCTCCCTTTGAAGGTCAGGGCTGAGATTCCGCTGCAGGCTCCGTGCCAGCCCCCTGCAAGCACAAACCTCCTCCCTGCCTTCCCACTTCCTTTGCCCCGGGGTCCCAGATGCTCCACAAAAGCTCATCGCCCTCGCTACCCGCAGCAATCATCGATCACAGCATGGTTTGTGGAGGGGACTGCTTTACAGTGACCCACAACCTGTTATCTCCCAGAGAAATGCAGTCTGCTCCCACAGAGACAGCTGCTTCTCCATCCCAGTACCCAGCTTTCTCACGAGATGAAGGCCCTTTCTCCCTTTCTTCCCTCATTCCTGCTGGATGAGAAATCACTTGATCCAAGATGACATGCAGCAACTGCTTGCAGAGAATGAAAACTGCCTTCCTGCAGCTCAGGCTGGGGAACAGCCCTTCCCTTGGGGCAGCCTCATCCTCATCCTCATCCTCATCCTCATCCATCTGTGAGCAGCCATCACTGTTAGAGCCTGGCTTCACACCAGAAGCAGAAGCAGCGAGTGAGGCACCAGAGGATGATAAGTGGTGGAAAGGCTGTGGCTAAAGGGGATTTCTGGCTGCAGGTGTGGTTGTGCTTCTCCTGCCCCTGGTCAACACTCAGAGAGTTTTCCCATGGAGGAGACAACCAGCCCTTGACAGGCAAGTGAAACAGGAGCAGCCATGAGTCACCAAAGATAAAGGTCAACCTCGTTATCGGCCATGGGAGAGGCTGCGGCTGGGCGTGCTGCAAAGAAATGTGCTCAGAGGCCAGCCAGAGCCAAAAATCCCAGTGCCATGGACACCTCCACCCAGGGGACCGGCCCAGGGGTGCTGCTTTTCTTTTTCCACTGCCCATTTCCCAGCAGCATCCGGTGGTGATGATGGGTTTCAGCGGTGCCGTGGGCCAGGTGGCGCCGACAGGGTGGCTGAATGGGTGGTTCAATGAGCTGTGGGTGCTGGAGCACCCACAGGGCTCCCACAGGGTGCTTGGCTGTTGTCACGTGTTGCTGGAGTGCCCACAGATAAGTCCTGTCCTCCGTGGCAGGAAGAAAAGAGGTGTTCTCACTGAAATCAAACGTTTTTCCTCGTGCTCTCACATAGAGAGACTCCATTCTCACTTGGAGGTCTCATGAGGAGAGTTAAGGCTGGAGATGTGCCATGTGCACACTCCCATGTGCCTGTGGGAGTCCAGAAAGGCTTTTAGAAAAGCCTTGGCAATGAAAGGGGGCTGGCAGCGTCTGTGTCGGAAACTCCAGCCTCGTTTTCCAGTATTTTGGCCAAATGTGTGATTTGCTATTTGTGTCCTTGGGTTACTGCTCTTGCAAACAGGCACAGTCATGGACGTGCATGTCCCCTCTGGAGTGCCCTGCCCATGGCCTCTCTGGCCACTCACAGCCCACGAGGGCTTTTGCTGCAGCCCCAGATCCCGCAGTTCTGACCAGGTGGCTGCCAATTATGGGAATTGTGTCCGGCTCCATGCCTGACTCCTGCTCCAGTAAGGCTGGAAGAATGACTTAGTCATCCTGGCTGCCTGCCAAGCCATTTAACTCGTTTTGCTCCAGTTGGAGGTTATTTCCGGGCTCCAAAGGCCAGCAGGGCTCCATGCTACAAATGTCTGATAGCTGATAGATGGATTGAGGAAACAAGGAATTTAGAGCAGTTTATCCCTGCTGTAGCAACCTTGGTTACAACACCTCCAGAGAAGCTCAGATAAACCCGTCCTGGGTAGTAAATGCCAGTCAGTGCCACCTGTCCTTGGCTGAAGAAAAGACCCCTCTTCTAAAGGACACCAGTAATTTGGGACTAATAGCTAAGATTTTGTGGTAATTGTCCCAGCCAGCTCTCAGCGATTACCCCACAGGAAAGGGGTTTCTGTGTTCTAAGCTGCCACAGTATTATCAGTGTAAGAGAGGTCCTGAGTTTTCAGATCAATGCAAATAACTTCCTCCCCACCCCTGCAGCTGTACCAGAGGCTGGGATGGAGCCCCACTGAGCTGACAGAGGACATGCAACGGGGAAAGTATGGGGGCCAGGTTCTAGGGGAAACCCCTGGAAAGGGGGAACAAAACTGCCCCAAATAAAGCAGCAGGATGCCCTTGGCTGAGCCCATCTCTGTCCTGCTCCCCCTGCTCCTCTGTGCCATGGCTGCATCCCCCATTCATCATTCTGCTTTAACCTGGGCTGCCCTGCCTCCAGGGAAATCTATTTTTGGCTCGTCCCGGGGGAGCAGAGCTGGCCAAGGTTACGTGCCAAGCACCCTCATTTCCTCCTCTTAACTGCCTCCCTGCTTTATCACAAACTTTCTCCCTTCATCTTTTTTTCCACTCGTAAATTGCTGCAGTCACTGGGCTCCCACACTGCCCAGGGCCACCAGGCTCAAACCCTCTCCTAAATCACTGGCTCTTTGCTCCCTCCACTAAACACACAGAGGTTTTCTCAAACCCATTTCTCCCTGCCACCAAATTGTAGTTTCTGTAACAGAGCAGGAAAAAAAAAAAAAAGAAATCTTCAGTTTTTTATGGCTTAGGATTTCCCTTTCACACCTCCTGGCTCAGCCAAGCAGCACAGGGACCACCAGGAGGAGAATAACAGCATCACTGATGCTTGCCCAGCCCCAGCTCTCAGCCTGGTGGGACATGCCCTGAGCTACTCATTGCAAATATTTGCCCAGGTGGGGCCAGGTGTTTGAGTATGAGGTGGGCTGAGTAACCAGCAGGAAAGAAGAAAGTTTGACTTTTACATTTTAGCCCCATTAGCAAATATTAACTCGAGGAGCAAGCGGACTCCTGCTATTCCCCACCACACGAGCCACGAGGCAAAGGACAGGTACAAATTGGGAGGCACGTGGAGCTTATAAACACCAACAGCCACAGCTCAGGACTACTGGACTCACCCCAACCCTTTCATTTATTTGGTGGTAGGAATGGGGAGACAAATCAGCGGTAGGTGAGACCTGGGAAAACCAATCAGAACTGGAAAAATACACATTCCCGATTTCCATTCTTCATTTCATCCAATGTTTTTAGGATATTTTCCTCCCCCATGGCTTTCAGATGTCACTGAAGGACCTGAAGCTGATGCCTAGAGAATATTTTTTGCATTTTAATCCACCATATGAGACCCCTGTTTCCGTCCAGCCTTCCTGAGCACTGCCAGCCAGGCAGCAGAGCATCCTCAGCTCCAGCAGATACCTGGCCATGGCACAGGTTTAGTGGTGGGGCAGCAGGATAATGGTAGCAGGTAAAGATCACAGCAGTGGAAACACTGGCAAGGAGGTAAAAGCCTCAGGAGAGGATAGACAGAAAAAAAATCTTAAACCCTCATCTAACTGCTTCCCTTCACACCTGCCACAGTGCAGTGTCCCAGCTTCAAAAAGAAAAATTGGCAGCCAAAGCACAATGTTAAACAGATTATCAGCTCTACCACCTGGCCTGCCACACACACCCCAGCTGTCCAGGAGGGAAAGGATTCTCTTTCCCCTCCAGCTACTTCCCACAGCCTGGCCCTGGCCACTTCTGGGAATGATGCACTGGAGTTTCTTTTTGATGTCTTCCCAGCCCTCCTGGAGACAGGAAACATCCCAAAGCTGGACAGTACCATGACCTTACATTCCCCCCAACTCCCTAAAGTTTGCTGCTGTTGTGGTTAGGCAGTCCTGTGATCCTTTTCAGTGTTTACTCTAAAAGTTTATACACTGTTAAAAAAAAAAAATAGGCAAAATTCAGAATGCGGGGGCAGGAGGATGTGCTGAGGAGGGAGCTCAGTGCTGTCCTGTCAGGACAGCCAGGTGAGGACACGGGTCACACTGACCTGTGTGACACAGGACATCCTGCCACTTGTCAGCACTGGAGCTGCCACAGTCTGCACACACAGACACAGACAGGACAAAGATGGTTAAAAGCCACTTCCTGGATCTTGGCAGATTTCGAAAGGACAGGTAATGTGGAGCAGTGACCTTCAGCATGCAGTCTCAGCATATTTCTGCAATGCCTGGCCTTTCACAGTCTCTGGTAAAAGCACAGCAGGGTAATAAATGGCTGGCTGGCAGCAGGCAGGCAATGTCAGGCTGAATGGCATGAGCTGAAACCACCAGGGACCTCCTATGCAAAGAGCTCATCAGTGTCAGCCCAGGCTGAGGTCTCAGACATTTATTGTTGTTGCTGAAAAAAATAAAGATATCCCAAATATTTGTCCCAAGAGATTTAGTATGAGAAGCTGTATCCTTCAGCAGGGGAATGTCCCGTCATTTTAAAACTGTGAGCTATAGCCTAAACCATCTCCTGAGCTCACAGGACATGGGAAAATGTTGACAGTATTCACAGGGGTCAGTAAATAACCTCACAGTTCAGGGCAGGGCTTGGCAAGCCACTGGCTGGGCTTTCCATTCCCTTGGCAGAAGGGGAAGTACTGAGTCCCCACGGGTCCCGTGGGGCCCTGCAGTGGGGCTCTGTTCTCCCCACTGACATCTCAGGGAATCAATGGATCCCCCCATGATGCTCAGCAAGCTCCTTTGTGAAGAGAATTGTGAGAACAGGCTGCATCGAGGTCTACCAGCATCTAAACAGCAGTCCTGGACCAAACCCAAACTGTGGGCTCAACGCCTTCCTCACCTGCATGAAGATTCATCCAGGCTCCTCCAAGCCGGGCCAAGCTACACAAGGATCTTGCAGCATCTTTTTACCTGTTGTATTTCTGCCAAATGGGCTTGAAACTGGGCCAGGAGGCTCTGAGATGTGGGTATCAGGAGGGGCACCGACAGCTCAAAAGACCAGATAACACAGGACTTCTTTTTCCATTTTTATTTTAATAACCGAATTAACACCTACACAGCGTCCAAGAGTGGGGAGCACACTACACACACAGTCATGCCCAGGCTGCTGGGAAGAGACAGAGCAAAACAGCCCCTCTCCCTCCTGTTTTTAATCCTACTATGGAACTTTAGTGCCTGGAGTCGTCCTAAGCAGGTTTGATTTGGCATATTCCCACCCTTATTTGGCTGTCTGCTGCAGAGCACAGCCAAGGACCGGCTGACGGGAAATGACATCTTTTCTTCCCAGCTCCTCACAACTGCTCCATGACTGTCTGCAGCAGTTTACAACATGCAATGGTAACACACTGACTCAGTGGGATGAAACATTTCAAGCTTCTCAGGAAAAAAAGAGTCTTAGTCAGATAAATATTAGTAAATTGAGCAAGCTGGGCTACGTGCTATTGCTGATTAATCCATGGCTTGCGTATGGTACGAATAAAGGATCTCCCAGATTGAGCAAAGATGCTTCCTCTGATGCCCTTGTTTAAATTAACCCAAAGCTCCAGCCTTGCTGCCTATCATTTACTGTAATCACCTAACAAACAGCCTGGGTGGCCTTCATCCCCCTGGCTGAGATCTTTCCCAGTGAACTGCCCCTAAGAGAAGAGCTTCTTCACCTGAGCTTGGCCATCTTGGAGCCATGTACCCAAGCTCTCTCTGTGTTCATGGAAAGGCCTGAACATCCCCAAGGGAGACTGAACCCCCTCCCAGGGCATCTCCAATATGGGCAGCTGGCCCTGGTGTGCTCCATGCTCCTCCAGGAGGTCCTGCCCACAGGGGACTGGCACCCACCAGCTCAGCAGTGGAGTTTGGAGGGGCCCAATGGCACAAACTTGTCCCAGGACATTTCTGAAGGAAGAGAATATTAAGGAACTATAGCCAAAAACTTCCCAGAGATACTCTGGAACAGTCTTTAAAAAACAAAAACAAACAAAAACCCTCCCAAACAAACAAACAACAAAACAAAAACCCAAAACAAAACAAAACAAAAAACCCAAGAAAAACAAACAAACAAAAAAACCCCAACCAAATATTTTAAGGAGTATAAAGATGTGGAAAAAATGGAATAAAATGAGAAAAACATGAAAAAGCTCTGCTCATCACAGACTTTCCCCAGTAACAACCCACCCTTTTAGTTTACAGCTATTTAGGGTTTTTTGAGTACAAGTTTCCTAGGAGACCCAGTGGTCACTATACCGAGCTCCAGTTTAAAGTGCCTGTGGATACAGCTACGCCCTGATATAAACATGGAGGGCAGCAATTTACAATGCAAGACCATATGTTTCTCTGTTACTAATCAACTTCAGCTGCCAGGATTACAATGTCAGTCCTGTAAACCAGCTTTTTCCCCTACAGATGTCATGTTGAAATCATTATAATAAAAGCAATTTTACAGCCTTCAGTCTCCACTTCCCTCTGCTGCTGAGAAGCCTGCATTAATGCCAGCAAAATTAGGGGTCCTTCTCCAGGGACACAGCCCTGGGAGAGGAGAAGCACAGCTCCAGGATGACAGAGGGACAGTGGGAACAAACCCAAGACAGCTGCAGGAATGCCAGTACCCTGCAATGGCCAATAGCTGCAGCAGGAGCTCCTGCACCTTTTGGGAGGGAGATGTAATGTTGGGGCCAGCTGGAAACCTTGGTGGGATAAATGTATGGCTAAATCCCACAAAAAAGGCAGCAGGTCCTACTGATGGGCCTGCCAGTGGAGTTAAATTGAGAAAAACCCCCATTTTTGGGGCATTTTTCCTCGGTGTGATCCCTATCCATCCTCATCCTTGACCTTAAAGCACAGACTGCTCCTGGCAGTGCCTGCCTGGCTGCCGTGCTTTGTTGCCATGACTCACGTAGCTAAGGCAACCCGATGTTGCCAGCAGCAGGGTGCGTGACGCCTGGAAACGATGATCAAACCCCTCCTCTGGAGCGGGCACTCACTCCAGAGCCATGTGTCACCGCAGAGCCACCGATGCAGCCTGCAAGAGCTGGCAGCACCAGCCCATCCATCGAGGCTGAGTGTGGCCACGCCATCCCACACCCATGAAATAATCCCTTCCTATACACAACACATGTACAAGCACACCCCCCTCAGTGGCTGAATGCTGGTCCCTTCTCCTGGGAGGGGGATGAAGCCACACTTCCATGCCAAATAGCCATTTAGGCTTTTAAAATGCCATTTAAAATGAATTGGAGATTGCTTTGGGGCAAAGCAGAGGGTGGTGCCAGCACCCCTGGCAAGTGTGGGAAGAGGGAGATGGCTGTGTGGGACAAGGCTGCTGTGACTGAATGTCAGTCTGCTTCCCATCACCTTCCTCTGGTTCACACTCCCCACTGTGTTATTTCCCCCCTTTTCCCAAGAACAGAGACAAATTCCTAAATGTTGAGATTCCTGGAGATGTGCTGTATTTGGGGGACAAGGAAGGGTCAGTGCCTGATGACTTTATATTAAAGGCAGCTTTATATTAAAGGTGGTTGTGTTTGGGAGCTCACACACTGTTGAGGCACAGCCACGGTGATGTGCTGGGCTGCAAGAAAAAAAATCCCTTCTCCTTCTCTCACTGGTACCACGACTAAACAACTCAACCCAAACTAAAGGGAGTGACAGGTTCCTCCCCACTGCCATCCCCAGCTTGGACAGAGACAGCAGCAGCAGCTGAGCTGCAATCACCCAAAGCTCCCATTAGCTGCAGCTTGGTCATGGCCCTTAATTATCAAAGCCATCCACTACCCACACGTACTCACAGCACCCTGTGACACTTGTCCCAAGCTTTGGTGCCAGGGCTGCATCACATCTCTTACCCCTCTCCCCAGGTGCTGAGATGAAACCAGTGCCCTGCTGTCAGCCCTTCACCTAAGTTATTAACCTTATTATTTAAAAATAGGGCAATATAAACATTTTTTCTTTCCTCAGGCAGAACTAATGGTATATTCTGGTATCAGCAGTGACCAGCTATCATGGCATGCACTAGGATTAGGGCTGTGCTACTTACTTGTAAGGAATTGCCACGTTTCCTGGACCAGATGGCTCTGAGCTCCTTGCAGGTCTCCATTCTTTCCTGAGAAATGTTCCTGTATGAGATTGCTCGTGGTTTGGCTCTGCTGCCCATTGTGGATTCAGCTACAGTCACCTTTGCTTTCTGTCTCAGTAAATTAAATTTTAAAACCTGCTTTAATGGAATTTCTGCATGGTCACAGTGGCAGAGACCCTATGGTACTTTACTAGACCTTCTTTTTATTCTTTTATCCACTTAACTAACCCATCTTAGGTAAAAACGTGGAGCCTTCATACAATGGACATATGTTCAAAACTAGGGTCCCTGTTCAGCAAGAACCTACCTTTTTCCATTGTGAGCAATTTTTTTCACTTTTTTCCTTTTTTTTTTTTTTTCTTTTTTCCCTAGCAATTTTCTAATTTGGCCAGTATTAAGGCAAGTTTACTGAGGTGACAGCTGGGGGAGGCTTTGAATATTTCAAAATGATGGATAAATGCACAAGAAAAATCACCCAGATGAAAGCAAAAGCAGAAAGAGACCAAAGTGGTGTGCTGACCCTGCATCTACAGATACAAGTTTCATTTAAAAGGAAATTCAAGCTCTTTTAGTGGAACTTTTGAAGCAAGGTGTGCACAAACATGCCAAGTCCTGCAGCCTTTCCACACCAGGAGCCTTCCTCCAGATGTTCCTTGTAGGCTCCTGACTAGCTGCCTGTTTGGTTTTTTTTTTACTCTTTTTGAAGTGGTGTCCCATTTCCTGTGCACAAAGACCATTCCCTGTTTCATTTTGGGGCCAAATTGAAAATATCCTGTTGATTTCTGCTTAATATCCAGCTCTGCTCCTGGTTGGCTCCAGCTCCCTTATTTTTACGGGGCCTTTTGGTCAGAAAGTGGTTTTACAGAGCAGACCAGCATCTGCCCTGAAACTGTAGTAGTACAGCCTAATTGTAAATCAGTCTGGGCTGTTCCCCTCCCTGAAACAAAATAAATCACACTGAAAAGTGTGATACAATATTGGCTCTCAGGGAAAAGCCTGCAGCTCTTCACATGCCAGGTCACAGCTCCACATATGTTCTGCAGCCCCTGCCGTACCCCACAAGCAGGGATGGGCACCGTGGTCTCCCCAGAGCAATTCCCAGCCCATCCCTCCCTGAAAAGCTCAGCCAAACCATTCCTGGCTCATTCATCAACCCCAGCAGCATCACACAGCCCCCACCTTTTCTCTGACCCTCCCCACAGCTGTGCACGCTGCAGTGGATTATCAAAGCGTGGCCCTGTACTCCAGATGAGTGATTTGCGGCGGAAATGGGTTTGGCTCTAGCTCTGATTTGTTCCCTGGAAATGGGCTTCTGA
Source organism: Hypocryptadius cinnamomeus (assembly GCA_013400635.1). Taxonomy (NCBI): domain Eukaryota; kingdom Metazoa; phylum Chordata; class Aves; order Passeriformes; family Zosteropidae; genus Hypocryptadius; species Hypocryptadius cinnamomeus. The sequence goes on along the minus strand of VYZP01064657.1, from coordinate 78,393 downwards.
CCCTGCCGACTCCCTGGGAGCGCTGCCAGCCTCTTCAAAGGGGCCGGGCCCTGCTCGGTAAGCTCTCCTCTGCGGTTTGGCTTGCAAACACCTGTAGGGGTGCCGGTCATCCGGGGAAGGCGATGGAGGAGAGCAGTGCTCAAAGTCCAAAGGGTGATGCTGCACAGGGTACATACCTGAGCAAATACTGCTGGAGAAACAGCGTGAACGAGTCCATTAAGCACAGCCCTGCCCTTGGCTGGGAAGCTGGATCAGCCCTGTGTCAACTATCGTGAAGGAGTGACAAAATGAAAGGTGTCCAAGAGGAAGGGACTGCAGGCTCACACGTGCCTCTTAAATATCACCTCCAGCTGCCACAGCCTTTCCTGACTTCCCCATGGCGCTGGGCACTGCCCAGGCTATAACTGTGGTGCCTTCCCTGGAGGAGGGAATGGTCTGGGGGGGGAAATGGGATAAGCCCAGTGATTGTAGGGGATAAAAATAAGGGCAAGCAGTGTTCATGCAAAACTGGAGAGGTGGGCTGCCCTCAGGAAAGGACGAAGGAAGGGCTGATGGTGATGGGGCAGAGCTGGTGGGATGCAGGGCCTCAAATGAATCTGGTGGGCCTGGCTGAGTCTCTTGGGGTGACCAGGGGCTGGACTCAGAGCAGATGTCCATGGGAAATGGCAGAAACCCACCCTGGGCTTGGCTCAGGCCCCTCTGTCCCAGATAGAGATGATGCCAGGNTCGGTCATCGCCGCCCGAGCAGCAGTCGGAGCAGCAGCCGGAGCCACCGCCGGGGAGCGAGGATGAAGATGCAAGCCGAGGTGATCCGCGAGGGCGAGCTGGAGAAGCGGAGCGACAGCCTTTTCCAGCTGTGGAAGAAGAAGCTGGTGGTGCTGACCAAGGACAGCCTCAGTCTCTTCCCCGACGGGCACAAGCGGGCCAAGGGCAAGGAGCTGGGCTTCGGCTNGGGATGCAGGGCCTCAAATGAATCTGGTGGGCCTGGCTGAGTCTCTTGGGGTGACCAGGGGCTGGACTCAGAGCAGATGTCCATGGGAAATGGCAGAAACCCACCCTGGGCTTGGCTCAGGCCCCTCTGTCCCAGATAGAGATGATGCCAGGGCAGACCCAATGCTGTGAAGATGCCCAGACATCTGTGAAGATGCTCCTAGGAACAGAGTGTTGGGAGCATCCTCATTTGGGATCTGGGAAGTGGCAGGGAGTGCTCAGAGGGGCAAGATGGGGGCTGTCTCCGATCACAGTGGCCCCATCCTCACCGCGGGGGGGGCGATCCTCGACGGGCAGAGGAAACACGGGTGGGGAGGGGAGTGGGCAGACAGGACTGGGGTCCCCTCATACGGCAGCAGCAGCAGAGCGGAAACCCTCGGCGAGGCAGCCCGTGGGGGTGGCACCCGGGGCAGCCCCCAGGACCCTCCGGTTGTCTCCCGGCCCCCCCGCCGCCCCCACGGCNCGGGCAAGTACATCTACTTCACCATCGTCACCAAAGACCGCAAGGAGATTGACTTTCGGTGTCCGGACCAGAGCTGCTGGAACGCCTCCATCACCATGGCCCTCATCGACTTCCAGAACAAGCGGGCTATCCAGGACTTCAAGAGCCGCCAGGAGATGGAGCAGGCGGCGGGCACCCAGGAGCGGCGGCTGGCCCGGGCGCCCTGAGCCGCCCGCTGCCCGCCCGGCCGGCCCGGCACCAGGTGAGCCCGCCCGAACCCTCGGCGCTGCCTCCGCGGCACTTGGTGGGCTTTTCGCTTGATCCTTTAAAATGATTCCTGCCCGGCGCCCGCTCCGCGCAGCCGGACGGGCGCGGGGCTGCCCCGAGAGCGCGCCGCGCTGCCCGGCCGCGCCAGAGAGGGGCTCGGGGGCACGGCCCTGTCCCGAGCCGTCGCAGCGGGGTTGGCCCCTTCTCCGATGCACGGCGGGGAATTTCTGGTGGAGCCACGCTTCTGCAGTGTGCTGAGAGGACGATGTGGGGGTGGCGGGCAATAAGAAATGGCACTTGGCAGTGCTTTCCTCACAGAATCTACTAGAAAAAAAATAAATCTGTGAAAATAAATGCTCACTGCTTACTCTCCCTTTAAAGCCCCCCATTTTTTTTTTCCTGTGCCTTGCTGTGCTGCTTGTTTAACTAACCCACTTCCTCTTGCTACCTTTAGACCATACCACTGGATGATAAACCAGATCGAGTGTCTTGGACTGAAATGGGACAGGGTACCAATGAAGGAAAGCAAAGAAGAGAGCTGGAAGCAGCTTGGTTTTCTCCAAGCCCGTTGTGGCTGCTGAGCAAAGAGCCCTGAGCTTTGCCTGAGATGCATAAAGAAAAACCAAAGACTTTCATACAGGACTTCTAGCAAAGCGTCCACGTGTTTTGAGTGGCAGAGCTTTGTGAACTATTATCTTCTATTTATGAGATGCAAGGAAGATTCAACACTGACTGGTGGTGTTAAACACAATTTAAATTATTTGTAGTATCTATATTTGTATTTATTTTGTTGAATGTCTTTCAGCAGTTACTGGTCTTAATATTGCTTTTGCATTAATGTGTCCATTCCAAATAAATTACTTGAAATGTTCACTTTTTATTATTGTACTCTGGGCTGCAGTAACTTTTGTTGAGGCATATCTGTGGATACAGGCAGTGGTGAAGTGGCTTAAAAAGAGTGGGTAAGGCTTGGCTTTTTGGTGCCCTGGACTGGGCAGTGGGAGGTGGAGAAAGCCCAGATAACCTGTTTGTGTTTGACCTTGTCTCCCAACCAGGGAGGGAAAATGTGTTGAGGTTCAGTTCTGGTCAGTGGCGGAGATAGAAAAGCCTACCACAGCTTGCAGAAGCGCTCCTCTGGAAGCTCTTTCCCACAGAATCCAGTAATGGCAGCTGGAGAAGGCGCAGGAGCTCCCTGCCACGGGATAATGCCGCTCTCTGCGAACGCCCTGCGTCCTCCCCAGCCCCCATAGCTTAGTGCTGGGCCAAGGCACAAAACTGGATTCCTGGTTTCGGAATAAGAGCGCCAACGCTCCGTGGATTCCTCAGCTTTGTAGCAAAGCAAGCTGAACTCGCTCTCCTCTCTTCCTTCACTTCTGCAGTCTCTAGACAGAGTTAATTTTCTCCAGGATAACTGAAGAATGGAGGCAGGCTCTTTTCCTAGAGCACCCGGACCAAGAAACTTGGAGAAAAAGTAGCTGATTTTTTGGATAAAAGTGCTGAAGTTTATTTTTGTGAGGCTCAATTCTCAATAACTAATCTGGGCTTCCTCGAGAGCAATGCTGCAGCACACCACTCAATTCTGGCAGTCAGGACTCTGAGCATAGCACACAAAGTACTAGCTCCAAACTTGGTCATTTCCAGCAGGTAATTTCCCTTTCCCAATATCACGCAATTCTTGCAGGAGACTTTGTACTAGAAGAAGGTGCAAAGTATGTAATTACGTAAGCCTGTAGTAAGAGCAAGAGATAGTACAGGGAGGGGAAAAACCTGGAAGGAGGGTTGGCCCAGTTTCTGGAAGTGGCAGGGAGGCTGTGGCACTGCAGCCTGGTACGTCGGGCCTTTGCATCCTCGTTGCTGGCAGCTCGTGCACAGGCAGGGTTGCACATGACTGAGTTGTGGATGTAGCAAACCTCTGGCCACAGCATTTGAAAGCCTTTGGCCTCAGTGACCCCTCTAACCTGAGAATGCTGGAGATGCATTTAATGCAGCAAAACAATGCCCAAAAGCAGATGTGTTTTACCCCGTTTTTTCTTGGTACCATTTCAGAGCGCTGAAACAAGAGGCCAAACCAGAGCAAAGGCACTGGCTCCTAATCCCTTCAGTTTCAATGAATGCAAGCAGGAATGCTGCCTGACAACAGCTGAGGGTTGGGGGCTGTTTCCTGCCATGACAGCCACTGTGGCAGGGGGTTAATGGGAGGAACCCGATAGCTCCAGGGGTCCCGTGGCCCCCAGTTGCACCAGCATGGCTCCAAAACCTTTGCAAACTGATCTGTCCCTTACTCTAGAGGCAAATATTGACAAACTAGAAGGATTGTTCAAATTGTTTTATTCTAGGTTTACAGAACCAAAAAAAAACCCTCAAGAATTTATTTCTATAGGAAGAATAAGGGGGTTACTTTCTTGCAACTGTATTATTGGCTTTTCACCTCTTGCAGTGGGATTTTACTCTTCAAGAGGTAAACAAACAAACCTAAATTGACCATTAGCTGTAAATAGCCAAAGGAAGAGACTCCAAATTGTTTATATAAAACTCCACCAATGGTTGGACCCACCGTCCGGGTCAAGGGCTGCACTGAGGCACAAATTCCAAGCATGGCACCTAGGAGAGATGGCAGAGACACACAGGGTGAGAGCAAGTCCTGGCATGGAAAAGCAGAGAAGAGCACGCAAGAACCCCTTCATCCCTGATGCTGCACCCCTCCAGTAGTAGCAAATCACTTCAAATAATGTCTTGCATTAATTTATAGCGGTCCAGTTAGGGTTTGTTCTGGTTAGGGACTCCTGCAGGCACAGGGACCAGTTTCCATCACGAGCCAGCTCAGCTCTTCCCTGAGCTGTGTGGGCAATCACAACACTGCCCAAAAGGCAAAGTGGCTGCTCACCAGGGTTTAGGGATGTTTTTGGCACCAGAAGGTGCTGCTGAATATCACACCTGACAGGGCTGATAACTACTGCATGGGATTAGGGATGGAGACGTAATTTCTAGGGTCATGTTCGAACCTTCCTAGCAAATCACACAGATTCTTCCAATCTCCTAATTACCAGAGTGGGCCCTGCTCCACCCAAGCTACTACACGTCATTTATTCTCTAGTCTGAAACAGAGAAACAGCTCTCTAGCAGGAGTGAGAGGGTTAGGCCTAACTAGGTCTTTAAGAAAAAATAAATAAAACCACAGATAAAGACAGAACCCCCTTGAGATATTCCCCCACCCCCCTTTGCAAGAAGAGCGGATATTTCCCTTTGGATGGATATGCGAGCCCTTGCCTGGCTGGGCCGGTTCCCCCTCCAGCAGCTCTCACATTTGCATCCTTAACAGGAACCCAGCGGATGGGGAAGCACGTCCACTTTGGCGAAGGTGAGGTTTTTTTCCACGTGCAGACGGATGGCCAGGACATCCCCTGGGACACAAGGCTGTCCCACACACACCCAGTATGCTCTTTTGTCCTGCAGTCTTTGTTCAGGACAGCTGTCATGTTCAGAGGAGCAGAAAATACCCAGCCAGCCAGCAAATCATTAGCCCTCAACACTGGAAGGAACAGCAAGCTGGCAGTGTATTCAATAAACTTGTGCCCAGCTCTGAAATGATGTTTGCAATTATTTTTTTACTATCAGTGTGATTATTTGGGCTGCTGGCATGAGTTTTCCACTAAGACACACGCTGAGGTGTTGTCACCACACAGCCAGGAAGGATGAGGAGAATGCTGTCCTGTTTGCAAGAAGTGGGGCAGGAGTGTGATGTTTAACGTGGGCAGCCACGGGGAAATGATCCCCAGCTCCCCGAGAGAACAGGCAGCCAGGTGTTCATGTAATGCCGGGCAGCGACTGCTGGGCTTTTATCAGCGTGCTTAAAATACTTGTGCAATGAGCCCAAGCCAAGGGTGTAGCCATGTGGAGAGGGAAATCTCCCGGGAAGCGCTGCCGAGCGCTCCTCCCACGCATGGGAACACAAAGGCGATGGGTGGGACCTTGCCTTGACCCTTTGCCAATGGGAACCATCCCACAACCACCAAACTCTCTGGGCAGGTTTTGCAATTATTTTTCCCCCTCTAGGTATTTGAATTAAACTAATTACTACGTGCAATTGCCAAACTGGCTCTTATGATTGAGGAGGCACTTTTTTCCTTTTCCTTTTTTTTTTTTTTTTTT
>VYZP01064657.1:61146-72309 GCA_013400635.1 Hypocryptadius cinnamomeus | reverse complement strand
GGGGGGGGATCTGTGCAGGAACAAGACCTCCATTCTTGGGCAAGGACCAGGGTTGACAAGGAGTGCTTGTGTGAATGCAAGTCCCCCTGGGCTCCGGGCTGCCCTCCCACCAGCTCATGCGTCCAGCTGAGCAGCACGTGCGTGTGGGGCTGAATTTTCTCTTCCTGCCTTTGAAGATGAAGAGAAGGAAAAAAAAAAAAATCAAAGGGAAACTAATTAAATCATTACTGCTACCTTTGCTCCTGCGCAAAGCCTGAGCTTTGAGCGCAAGCAAAGAGCAAGTGCCAAACGCATCAGCCTCGGAAGGAAGTGACCTTGGATGGGATCTAAAGCAGGCTGATGGGTGCAAGGGATGGTGCCGTGCCACCTCCCACTGCTCCCTTTCTGAGACGCCTCTTTAAAATGCAAGGATGGGTGACTCAGTGTCTAGCAAGGGCGGACAGGCTACACTCCTGCAACGCCCCATCCATCCCAGCCCCGTGCTGAGATGGACACCTGAGCTCAGCCCAAACTCCAGCTCCTTCAGAAAGCCTTTTCCTGAGCCAAAGAAAAACCTCCATTGCTTCTATGGCCCAGAAGCTGACCAAAAACATCAGGAAAAGAAAGCAGCAAGGCTCAGAAGTGATGCTTCCAAAGGCAAATTCTCAATGTGTGATTTCCTTGCATTAGCTAAAAGTTGTTGCAAGGGAGTGCTGAGGTTCTCAACACAGCGACAGGAAAGCTTTTCCATAAAACCAGATTTCCACACACATAGTAAGGGTTTCTAACGTGCCACCAAAAACCTCACTTTGCAGAGCCAGTCTCGGGCTCGCAGAGGAAGGAGCAGCCTTTAGGCTGCTGTATGGGTGGAGTAGCCTTTGTGGGGTGCCACCCACGGCCAGGGATGGATGGCAGGCATTTTAATGGCTGCATTTCTCTGTGAGACACCCACGGCATCACTGCTGCAGCTGCTGTGGAACGGCAGCCTGCTGGCTCTGCTGTGTCAGGCATTCCTGCCTTCGCCCCGGCCCCGGCCCGGGTACATCCAAAACAAGCACAGGACCACTAGTACCTCTTCCCCCAGAAATATTGCAAGGAAAAAGCACAGTTTGAAAGGTGTGGGCCAGGAAGGAGTGGCAGAGACAAGGTTTTCCCCCAGTGCCACAATGCTCCGTGCCAGAGCGTCCCTCTGTGGTACGCCCAGTTTTGAGCCAGCTGTAACTCTGCATTTGTAGTAGCACTTGGCATGACATCAGCCCAGGATGGACAAGCAGGGGAAAGGCCTCAGTAGCCCATGGCATCCCCTGATGACCTGCAGCCTGCTCCTGAGCAGCTGCACAGCTCTGCAGACTGCCTCCATCCTGCCCTGCCAAGGGGAGACCATCCATCCCGCCGAGGCACAGGCTGGCCAAACAACATATGCAAGCAGGGAGCAGGGTGAGGCAACTAAACCCATTTTCCTCCCTGACCAAAGCTTGCCTCCGGGCTCCAAAAGCTAAGCACTGCTCTGGTTTTCCTCACAAAACCCCTTTGAGAAGAGCCTGGATGAATTCCAGCTTGGTTGTGTGTCCCAAAGCCGCTTGGTGCCCTTCCCCGCTGGCTCTCCCTCACATGAACATTGCTCCAAGACATGAAGCAGCAAATTTTCTCCCTGGCTGAGCAGAGGGGCTGAGATTCTTCCCAGGGAGGTGAAGACTGGGGATAAATGGTCCTTGCAGGTGGAAATATCCCAGTTGAAAATCACAGGCTCCCAGCATTTGTAGGAGATGTAGTGGGCCAGCTCTACAAATAAACTACTCAAGTGATTTTCAGAAAAGCTCTTCACCCAGAAACATCACAAAAGTGCTTTATAAACTTCACTAACGGGCTGTGCAAACTACAGCTCCCATTCTTGGTAGGGTCTGGACAGAGGTATCTGCTCAGACAGCTGCTAGGGAAGATGAAGGGTGCAGACTGGCATCCCAGAAAGCCTCAGCTAAAGACACAAACCAGGTTAAGCCAGCTCTGTCCCTGCACAAACTCAGCCAGGCTCCCATGACAATAATGCAGGCATATTTCCTTCATCAACAGAACTAAAGCCCCAGGTATAGAGATTTAAGTGTCTACCACTGCTGTCTTGCACAGAGAAATACAGGAACTCTCCTGAAACAAGGCCAAAATGGAGAGAGGAGGCAATTATTGCATCAGGCAAAGCATGTTTGCAAAGAGTAATCCAGAATCCCCTTCTGAGATACCCTAAGTTAAAAGATGTGAACAAGCAACCTTCTCTGACACCGTCACAGTGAAAGAGCAATGTTTTTTGGGGTTTTTTAACATACCTTGGCTTTCCATGGTAAAGAGAGCTTGAGAAAGCCTTCCCTTTCTGTGCCCACCACTATGGATGTCAGCAGGCAGCACAGAACTGGGAGCACTGGGTCGTGGGATGCTTGCCCAAGGTTGTTCAAGTCCATCCTGTATTAGCCCCAGCAGTCCCGTTCATCTGCTCTGCCGAGGCCCATCGCGCGCCCACCCGGACCTGGGCGTTCACCAGTGCTCCACAGCTGTGGTGGGAGCTGGGAAGTGCCCAACGGACTCAAAGCTGAGAAAATACCAGTCTGACCTTTTCTGATGAGTCTTACCAGTGTCAGAGGAGGGCACAGCCTTGGTGAGGATGCTGTCGGTGATGGTGGCCAGCATGCTGAAGGCGAACACCAGCGGCACCGCAATGATGCAGTAGTGCCACACCGTCCTCATCAGGGCCTAAGGGACAGGACACGACAGACCACAGATCATTAAGGAGCACAAACCGTGACTTTGTGGCAAGAAAAAACCTGGAGGAAAATCACGAGTCAAAGCCATGACTTAGGGAAATGGTGGGAGCCACAAATGATACGTGGTGGTGCGGCTTTGGCCGTTGTGGGGTCTTTCACAGCCTGCCATTTGTCTGCAGTGAAATATTCCAAGCATGCAGAGCAAACGATACCCTACAATCTGGCAGCACGTTTCCCCGGCACTGCTGTGGGTATTTTTAGCATCTGGGAATTAGTGACGTCCCTTCCCCCTGTCTTCTGTCTTCTGTCCAACTCCTGAGGAAATGTTGAACAGCAGATGTATGTGGTGTACTTCAGGAAGCTTCCATTACTTATACAAAACAGCCTAGAGAAGGCTTTTTGGTTCATTATCATAAATAATTAAAACTAAACTGAGCCTGTCAAAATAAATGAGCACGGTGCATTATGTAACACCGTACCTTTGGGATTTCTAATCCTGTTCTGCTGCTTCCCTGCTAATAAATTCACCAAATTCACTAATCTGGAATAGGTCTTCTGGCCATGAGTGCACATTAGCGAGCATAATTAGGGAGAGTAATGATTTTGTTATTGCACATATTCTTAGCGGAGACATCCCTCCAGCTGTTTAATGCTGAAACAAAAGCGGTGAGGCTCCCTAAGCTGTAGGGCTGGAGCAGCTCCCAGCTCATTCACAAGCCCTGCTGGTCAAATGAATGGATTTCTCTGGGGCATGGAAAGGAAATTCCCCCTTTATTGCAAGTCTTCTGCCCTAACCCATGTCTCAAGGTGTGTTATTGTGGCTGGAAAATATTTCTGTCACTGGTTTAGCCAGAAGTTTCTTTCTCTGGAGTTCTCTGTCCTAAGATCTGGTCCCTGCCTCTCGGCTACAGAATATGGAGAAGCCCAGAGACATTGCTCACTAATGACTTGGAAATGTTGAGGTTTATTCCTAGTTCCCCTCTAGAGTTACACACAGCCAGGTATTTCTTCTCCAAGGGGCTCTTTGCTTACATTTTGGTTAAGATCTAGGAACTTCTGATTAAGGAACCAGAGAACAAAGACAGAGAAATAGGTATTTGGTACATAAACAAAAGGAAGGAGAGTAATTCCTTGCTAGGGCAAATGTCATTGCAGGACAACATTGCAGAGCTCATAGAAAAAATCAGTTTTAATCCCTCCTGCTTTGTACCGACTCCCTCATGGGCTGGAGCAAGTGAGCAGAAAAGAGCAGAGGCATATCTTGTGTCTCCTGTAAAACAAGGGGAAATGGCTCCTCACTTCCCTGGGGCTGAGGGAGGACTGAGCCAGGCAGAGCCCAGTCCTTGCTCCTTCTCAGCTGCTGGGTGGTGAATAGTTTTTTTGAGGTGAGCAGATCTGAAAGCATTTTTTAAGTGAGAGGCAGAATGAGGAGTCTCAGCAGACAACTCGAAAAACAAATGCCTGGGAAATGCAGGCAGGATGAGGTACAGCCGTGCCTTCAGACAAGGGGAAAAACTTCCCCATCGCAACTGCCAAGCCCTCCTACAGCCCTGCCCACGCTCTCCCAGCTCACATCTGCAGATCAGACACTGGTTCTTCCCTCCTCTCCTTATCCAGGTGTTATTGCCGAGCTCCCAGCCCACCCCTTCCCTTCTCCAGCTGCCTGTTGCTGGGAACATCCTGCAGCCTCTTCCCAGCTGCAGCGCTGTCTGTCTGCTGCTGCTTGTGCCAGCCTTCCAAAAACACTCCAGCCCACCTCCCCTCCCTGTGACATCAGGATGGGTTCTGGAGTGTCTTTATTAACAGCTCGCCTTTCTCCTCACTTCCATCCTTCGGGGAGGGGAATTGCTGCGTTTGGAGGCCACATGCTGCAAGGGCACAGCAGGTGGGACGCTCCTCCACCAGCAGCTGTGAAGGATTAAAAGCTTCACCCAATAACTTCTGCATTTGGGGCTGCTGCTGTCACAGCACTCATCCCCACCGAGACAGAAAGCCACCCCAGAAGCGGATGTGTTCTTGGCAGCCACTTGGACAGAGCACTTTTTAACAAGGCGTCCCAGCTGCATTTGCCTATGAATAGCTCTCATGGGAAGTCACTGCTGACCCTTGTCCCCAGGCCCGTGCTGTTAGGATGTCCACAGCCCTCCGGGCTTGGCATAATTAGCAGCTCTAAGATGATTTCCCTTCCTGGCTCCTGGTTCTCCTCCCTGTGCAGCCAATGTGAGCCTTCCTGAACTGGGAATCTGTGCTGCCCTATGTGCCTCTCCACTGCCACCAAGGCTTTCTCTCCTACCTTCACCTGATTCCAGCCTTCCCTGGAGGTCAGTGACACCTCAGTGCACAAAAGCCATATAATTCATGTTGCTGCTCTGCCTGATTCCCATGGGACTGGGCTTCAGCACAGGGATTCAGTCCCAGCAACACCTGCCCTGCACCTGGCTGGGGGTGCTCATGTCTCCAGATGGGCCAGGTCCACCTTGCCCCCACCCATGACCAAAAACAATTGCCCCCACCCATGACCAAAAACCAATGGGGAGCCCCTCAAAGTCCTTCCCAGGCCATGTTCAGGAACATGAAAGCTCTGTGCAGATGTCCCATGTTAAGGGGGCACATTGATTACAGCCCAAAGAGCATGACACCAATTGGAAGAGACCCTTCCCAAACATTCTACACCTGACAGAATCCCCTGGAGCCTCAAAACACTCAGGGAGAGGGACCATGCTCCACCTGCAGAGCCAACTCTTGGTCTGCACCTATCCTCCCTTCACAGCCTCATCTCAGACATGATTTAGCCTCAGATTAGCTAAGGTGTGTAGGTGCCTCATCTCATCCATGTAGCTGGGAGCCACAAACCTCAACACCTTCCAGGACTTGGCCCTGACCTCCCCACAGCTGCAGTACGGTTGTGGGAATGGCACTCATCCTACCTGCAGCAGTGGGAGCACTACCAGCATCCTGGCAGCAAGGCTCAAGGCCAAATCCTGCAGGGAATGTTGAAAGGCTGATGCGGCACAGTTGTCCTTTGGGCCCACTGCACTGACAGGGACTGCAAGCACCTTTCCTCCATCCCCATGGGCTGGGCAGAGCTATCAGTGCCCTGAACACGGCTTATCTGAGCAAACATAGTTCCCAGCACAGCTACCTACATCCACTCAGTTTTCCAATTGCTGTTTGAGATTGGCTTCAACCGTCACCCATGTGGACAAAACCAGCAACAGCTAACGTCACTTATCCCAAAATGGAGGAACAAAATTACTGCCTTGCTACCTCCTTCCCCAGATACTCTCATGTTGAGGGATGAGACAAAAATAAAGCCCCAGAAGGAGACACAACCTCTGCTGTCGCACTGCAATATACAACTACAATGATTTTTCCCCACCATAATCTTCATTTACTTTCTGGGTAGTCCAGGAAATGCAGTCGTTGACAAGACCAGGCCAGGATTTCTGTGCAAATCCGGTGACTCAGGAGGGACTTAGCGAGTTTCTGTGCAAGATTAATATATTTTTTAATCCCCATAACTATTACTCACACGCCTCTTTATCACGGCTTGGCGCAATGCTGACGTTGAGTGCGGCTCTGTTTGCACAGAGGCCCAGGAGAGCTGGTTTTCCCTGCCCTGAAGACCACCCAAGAGAGCCAGAGGTGGCATTTCCAGGGGCAGAGCTCGCAGCCAGGCCTCACAGACCTTGTGTCACGTTATTAAAGGCATGAAAGGCCTTGTGGGTGACTTCCCACCCCACTTACCATGCCTAGGCCCACACCGGCAAAGACAAAGACGCTGAGTCTGAGCAGGGTCATCTCTGAGCAGCGACTAGCGAGTTTCCCAACCACCAAACCCTGGACAACCTGGCAAAGAAACACATAAGCACCATTAAGCCTGATCTAATATAATCATTTAAACAACCTCAAAAGAGAATTGCTACTTTCTTCAAGCAAACAGGTTCTTCCATCAGGGTTTCTTTGACAAATAAGGACCTCGCTGCCACAGTAAATGACTGGAAGGCATGATCCATTATTTCAAATGTTCTGCTTTCTAGAGAGAGATCCATCCCATCACAGCTGGAAGTTTTACTCAGGGTGCATGCCTGAGTTTACCATCACTGCCTACTCAGCAGCAGTGACTGAAACTTTCTAAAGACGCTTGCAGATACAACTTGTGATGTGTTTGTGAAATACAGTCTTCATTCTTGGCAAGACCTCTCAAAGAAAAACTGTACATTTGTAAGCAAAGGAGGAAAAAGTCTGTACCTTCTCTTGCCATTATTTTAAACTGTAAATATACAAATTGGGTGGTTCATAATTTTTAGGCAGGAAACAAGTATGACGGAGATGCTAATATCCAGTCCCAGCAGTACACGCAGACGTAAAGGATGGGGAACTGGTTCTACAGATTTTAAACAAAAACTGGGGGGGAGGGGCAGGGAAGGAAGAGCAATATATTAAAATCCCAGAAATTATTTTACTTTTCCAGCACTTTGCAGAGCATGGATTCCCTCCTTTATATATCTGTTCAGCATCTCCCATACTTCAGGTGATCCTGGCCCAAGTGGACATGAGAGGAGAGAGGTTGGAAGAGATCATGGTTAAACAGTCTGACTGACTACAATACAGGGAAGGGACTGATAGGGATCTTCTGAGTTTCACCTGCCTTGAAAGGCTTTGTTTGATCCAAATGAAAACCCCTCTGACTTGAAAGAAGAGCTCTCATTCAAAATGCTTTGTTTCACTTTATTTCTGTGGCAGTCCAACCTGGAGAAAACTTCAGTGGTCTGTTTGGACCAGGAATGACACTACACTACACTCAGCCTTGTTGTGTTAGTCCTTAGGCAGAAACCCAAAGTCAGCCAAAAGGAAATGAGTGCAAAATAAATGAGAAAGTAAGTAAGTAAGTTATTAAACAGAAAGGATATGTTAATCTATAATAACCAGTCCAAAAAAAAAAAAAAAAGAAGCAAATAAGCAAATAGCAATAGAGTGAAAATGAAGTTGACATAAAGAACAATAGCTACAAAATTAATATATTTCCAACAGCATACAACTGAATGGGAAACCATCAAAAATTCAAGTCTTCACTTTGCTTCAGAGCACAAAGGATTTCTGACACAAGGGCACACCACACCAAGAAGACATTCTGGCTCCTGCCTCCTTTTTTGTCATTGTCCCTGCCTTTGGCCAGGGCTTGAGAGCTTGGCTCACGTGTGCCCAGCTGCCACATGACACTGGCACAGGCTCTGCGTGTCCTTCCCGGGTCATGTCACCTGTCAAGCAGCCCCTGGGACAGGAGGACCTGCTGTGGCACGAGGCTTGGACAGTGACCTGAGTCATCCTGACCAAAAGCCCTGCCATGAGAGGAGGCTGATACCAGCCCCAGCAGCTCCTACTCCGGGGGTGGGTGGGGAAACCACTGAGTGACGCTCCATTAATCTGAGCGCTCCAAAAAGGGAGAATCGTCATTAACTTTTTGCAACTTCCCAGTCCCTCCTACAGCTGGGGCTGTGCTGAGTCACATGGGATGGGGGCTGAGCCTTGTCACAGGGCATGGATTGACTCAAGGGTGGCATCACCTGAACCCCAGTTCAGCTCTGCTGAGCCATTGGAGGAAAGAAAACATTTCCCAATTTGCCCAGACTTGAATGGCATATTTTATTGGGATACACCGTGCAGGCACAGCCCAGTCCCTGCCCTTCCTTGAGTCATTAGGGTATCACATCAGCAACGTCCCTGCTCTGATGGCCATGGGAGTGGCATTCCCAAAACCACTGCCATCACTGCACACGAGCCCCTGCGTGAAGGCAACAAGCACCGCTGCAGCAGAGACAGGCTCTGAGCAGGCAGGACCTGGAGATGTGCACAATGAGCTGTCCTCAGAGTCAGCAGAGCAGAGGGATGGTCCTCGTGCCAATGCTGGCATTCCCCACGGGCTTTCCCACCACTTGGACTGTGGCAATAAAAAGCTCAAGGTAAAACATCACTGCTGAATCAACCAGCTTGGCAAGGGGACTATTTCCAAGGGCAAGAATGAGCCCAAGTCACCTGCCTTCCCCTTGGGGCTGGGCAGCAATCCTTAGGTTGTACAGCTGGCAGTCCCCCCACGGGCTATCTGGGCTGCCTGCCTTCCTCCCCAGCAAGGGCACTGCTGATCCAGCCGTGAAGCCCAGGCAGGCAAGGCCCATCATCCTGATTTTGGACACAGAGCCTTGATTTAGGCACTAGATAATATTTCCAGTCACCAGTAACTCTGACCTCACTTTCCAGTCTGAATTTAGACCTGAAAACCCATTACTTCCAGTCTGCAATTTTCCCTGAGCTCCTGGGCGGGCATGAGCAGCACCTGCCTGTGCAGGCACATCTGGGAAGGTGAAAGGTGGCTCATGTGCCCTCTCCCGTGTCAGATTTTGGACATGTGCTGCTGGTTTACCAGAAGGTAGCAAGGACATCCCAGGTGACTTGGCCATCACCATCCCCACGGACAAGCTCTGGTAGCTGATAAATGGAATTTATCCTTATTTTTATTCTTACTGGTGTGTTCTGGGCTTTTTTCTTGCACATAAACTCCCCTTGAGATCCACTGCGATGGGCCTTACCCTCCTGCATTTCATTTTGCCTGGATGGTGCTTGCCTTTGTAACCTGACCTCCTTTGAAGTCGGGGAAGAGCCAGTGTACCTGGCTGGAATGCCTTCTGCCATCAATAAACAAAAGAGAGAGGAAATTGTTTGCAAGTGAAATAACAGGCACTGCCTGTGGCTGTGTACATATGTCACAGGAAAAACCAACTCATCTTTTTTTCCGCCCCCCTCTCCTTCTTTAAAGGCAAATAAGTCTCCCAATAAATGCATAAGAACAGCCAAATCTCTGTTCATCATTTTCTGCATTCAGCAAGCTGGGGATTTGTTACACTAGTCCAGCAAATCACATGGAAAAATACTCTCTTGCCTCTCTCACTGCATTTCGTTTCTGAGAAAACAGCTGCTCCCATTTGCTCAGAAAGGCCAATTACCCATTTGACTGTTAACCTCTAACAAATTTCAGGAACCCCTTGCAGGATGGAAAAGATTGCATTTGAAAGTCCAAGGTGCTAGTTTTTGGAAGACTTTGAAGCACCAGCCTCGCTGCACAGAGCCGCTGCTGAGCTGAGTGGCACCTGCAAGAAGCTGACCTCACCTGTGGAGGTCAGAGGAGTTGTGCAGATGCTCAGCTGCTCCTCTGAGCTCAGAGGACGTGGGACTGTTGCTACAGATTCCTCCATCAGCACCGATTGAAAGCTTGACAGAGCCCAGCAACAAAATCAGTCCCCTTTCACCTGGCAGCTTGGAAATGGAAAGCTGTGAGAGGTCGGAAAGGCAGACACAGCAGGCCAGATAAGCTGGTACAGCCTCGCAGAGGAGATGCAGGGCCCCATCCTAGCACAGATAGCATGATTCACATCAGAAGCTGCCTCCCACGCCCTGGACCCGTATCTCGCCTTTGAAATTGTGCCGGCTGGCAGTTCCCAGGCGGGGAGGGCCCTGCTGGGGCAGACCACGGCGGTCAGCACAGTCCACGGGGCTTTTCTGCACAGGCTGAGCGCGGTGCAAAGCCCATGCTGGGGAGAAGGGAGCTGTTTCACTGACACAGCGATGCCAGAAATCGCTGGAGTAGTTCAGGTCTCGTGGAGGAGCAAGAGGGCGGTGGGACTGGAGGGAGGGCTGATGGTAAGGACCAAAGTGCTGAAGGCAGCACTTTGCCAAGCAGGGGGAAGAGGACGGTGTGTTTTGCAAACTCCAGCCTAATTGCTTTCTTTCCCCCTCCAACCCACCCCCCTCCACAGATATAAATCCTTCAAAGCGAGGAAACTGGAGAACTTTCTGTTTGTTGTTGCAAGGTCCTTTCACTAAGTGGGTTTTCCCCCTAGGCATACCTGGCTGTAATTAAATCCCTGGCTCTTTAATCATCTCTTTTGCTGTGTAGGGAGAAAAAAAAAAAGCGAGAGGGACAGACTGGTGATAAGATGATACGCAATGTAAATCTCTCCTCCAGGAATCTCTCTCATCTTTTCAGGATCACTCCGTACCAACTTGTCCCTCCAGAAGCTGCACAGGTAGAGGTGGAGTTTGTATAACAATACAAATTTAAATGCAGTAAATAGAACAGATGTCTTATGATTTCTTGATCCTCAGGGTTATAAATACATACCACTTAGTCCCACCCAGAGTTTTGTTTGGTGCATTTTGCTTTGGTTTTTTGTTTGGTTTTTTTTCTGAGCAAAAGTTCTTAAAGGAAAGTTTCCCCCACCCCCTCCCATGGTTTGAAATCTAAGCATCAGATGTGACTTCAGATATCAACTGGGGACTCCAGGTATTTCACTTGCCTAATCCTCCAGCAGCATTTTCCAAGCCACATACTACACCTGGAAGGTCTCAATGCTAGCACACTTGCAAACTACAAAAAAAA
>VYZP01064657.1:276-61139 GCA_013400635.1 Hypocryptadius cinnamomeus | reverse complement strand
TCCAGAAAAAAAAAAAAAAAAAAAAAAAAAAGGAGTCTAGGTTTATTTCTGCCCATTACTCAAAATGAAATGATTTTAAACCATTATGAAATTAATTATTCTCTGGAGGGAGATTGAATGGCATTTCACACTGCCAGGCATTCACTATGAGGGAAATCTCATTTGCATGGCTTCTCAGATGAGATGGCTCTGGAAGCCCAGCCCTGGAGGACAGAGGGATTGTGTCCCTGACGGGCTCTCATAACTCTTGCCTGGAGACCTACCAGTGATCAGATAAAGATGCTTCAAGCACATCATGAGCAAGGGAATCTCTGCAGTGCAGGCTGCCTGGTGCAGAGGCAGCTCTCCTGCTGTCTGCCTTCCTCTCCTCATTTTGTTATCTCCCACACGACTTCTCTTCACCTGGCACAGCCCCAGCTCATCAGACAGCCCCGCACTTTCAGGGTGCTTCAAAAATCACTGCAGAGACCTGGATTGCTCGAGTTACCCCCATGTGCTACTTTCATTTCCCCAGCAGTCCATTCCAGCCTTGGTCATATTCCATTTTCTGAGCCACAACTCTGTTTCCTCATCAGACATTTCTTGTCTCAATGCTGTCTTACTGCCTTCTCACACCCCCTTTCCTGACCTTACCTGGCTGTGTCCTGACCCAGACACGAGCCCCCTTCCCACCCTCACTGCACTTCAACCTGCCCAAACTTTCCTGTATCCCTTGCTGTTAGATGATGCTCACCACAGGATGAGGTGAGGCTGAGGAGCTCTGGATGGGATCCCTCAGTGATGCCTGAATTAGTGGTGGGTCTAAACTAACAGCCTCCATCTGCAAAGAGGGCAAACACCTCACCTCCTAGGGGGTCTGTGTTTCTGTGCTGATTCCCCATGCAAAGAGCTGTTTGGGATAGCAATGACAAAGAACTTGAGTTGCCTACTTAAAATTAGGTGGACTGACTCAAAGCCTCTCAAAATCTCCTTTCTAGGTACTCTGCAGCTGGCTTGAATGAGAGGAATGAGGAGAAACAGATTCTTACAGTGCATTGGCCACTTCTCACCACAGCAGGTCAAATGAGGTTGGGAAGCTGAAAAACTAGATTAAGCAATTGGAGCATAATATCCTTGGGGTGGGAGAGGAAGGCAGGAAGGAACCATCAGTATTTGAGTCATCCTGGGATTGCTGATCAGGCTGGGAAAGGGAGCTGCAACATTGTCTTCCATAAGAGGAATATGTAAGTTTTGAGAATATTTAATTTAAAAATTAGAAACTACAATAACACAAAGAAATAATTTCCTCCTTAATTTCTTTAATGTCCCCTTCCAGCTATAAAAGTCCCTTAAACACTATCTTTTTCAAGTCCAGGAGGAGATGCAAAAATCGGGGACAGGTTTCCTCTAACAGAAGGGCTCAGGGCAAGTCCAAGAGGATGGGAAAAACCTCACAATGATTTACAGAACAGCAAACTAAAGAATACAAAAAATCAAAGCTGAGTATCTGGCTGATGAAAGTCACTGAAAATTACATTGTATTCCTTATGAATAAAGCTGGCATTTACTCAGTGAAGTGGGGAAGCCAGTCAGCAGATATTAATCATCGTTCACCTATCCAGATTGGTGGAACTCACTTGCACCTTAATCTGCATTTGTATCTCAGCAGTATCAATTCACTCTACAGCAGAAACAAATGCATCTGAAATGCCAGCTTAGTCAACACAAGCAGCTCTGGGGCTCAGCAGGACAGTGCCAGCACACTTCTATTCCCTGCCTGCTAGAGCAACCCAAACAGAAAGCAGCCATAAAACATTAACCCAGACACCATCTGCAAGAGAGCTCTTTGGGTGGCTCTAGACAGATACCTGAAAGTAAAGACATGAATTCTAATGTTTTACAATAATTTAATAGCCAGAGAGTGAGAGTTCAGTTTGGTCCAGTTGAGGATCTTGTCCTGCATAAACCAGAGTAGAGTTTGGAACTGCCACTGTAGGATAGGTTTAGCAACATGGATAGAAACTGGGTGGATGTATGAAAGAAAACTGCCTGGCTGATAAAAGCCAGTTTCTGTGTCCAATGTCCCAAGGCAAAGACTCCCCAGCAGAGCCTGCAGGGCCCTGCTGGGCTGGATTGTGGCAATAGGAATGATTGGCCTCTGTGGGATGAAACTCTGTGATTCTGGGAAGGGTCAGGTCCCTGGTTAGCCCTGGCATCTGATCATCCACGAGGAAGCAGAGTGGATGCTGTAATTCCCGTATCTTCCAGGGCTGTGTCTCTGTGTGGGGTGCCCCAGCAGGGCAGAGGAGGTGACCTTATCTGCAACAGTTTCAACCAAACTGACCTGGGGAACAATGCACTGAAGGCAGACAGATATTCCAGACATAACAGCAGTGTCCTCAAGACAGATATCCTGGACCTAGCAGCAGAGTCCAGGCTCCATATAGCCACACACAGCCACTCCTTACAAGAGCTGCCCACGTTACCCAGCTCTAAACAAGCACACCACAGCCATGCTGCAACTCCAGATTGTATTCCTGCCTATGTAACAGGGGTTTAACTGGTGTGTCTTAAGTTAAAAGCCCAGCTGTGGGGAGTCCTTCTGTGTTCAAATGGGGGAGAAGATAAGGGACAGTGACTTGGCCCCTCTAAAACCTGAGTGATTCCTGCAGATCCTGGTCTAGGAGGCAGCATACAAGGCTACCATAGGGAAAGCCTCTGAAAGCAGTGGAGTGTGGGTCAGAAGCTTGCTTTGGAAAGCAGCTGCTGATCACCCCACCTTTCATGCTGTTTCCATACTGTGCACTGACAAACTGGTGTTCTTTCCAAAGAGGCTGAATGGGACTGCATTCAGCAGGTTGGAGATGTTCACAGGACCAAGAGACAACTAGTCCAAAGCCACCCTCACAGGAGGGACATGGCAAAGGCACCATCTGCTCAGCTCCAGCCAGTTTACAGAGCAGAATCCAGCTGCTGATGTACAGCCACACCTGTCTGCTGCTCTACCAAGATGCCCAGATTTGGTGACACCAGGCCAGAGCCCAAGTGACTGGCAGCACCATGCCAAGTCCAAATCACAAAGGAAGCAGCTTAAGCTGCCATTCCCCAAATGAGAAGCTCCCACAGGAACTCTGTGGCAATACCCAGGAAATGAAGAGGATTTAGTAACAAGACCACTCTCCTTCAGGATATTGCTTAACTTGCATTCCTACCTTGGGGCTTGGTTATAACCATCTGCTGCTCTTTCTGCAAAATCATTAAGCCTCTTCCTCCAAAAGGTACACTCTGCTATAACAAAACACCGCACATTCTTGACCCTATTACTGCCTAATTCAGCTGACTTTTCCCTTTTACCCATTTTGCTAGTCTCCTAACCATGTTCTGTCACCCACATTTCTGTGCTTTGTTGTTTTTTTGTTGGGTGGGTTTTTTTTTTTTTCCTTTTTTTTTTCTTTTTTGGATTTTTTTTTTTTTTTTGGAATCACAAGCTTGCTGTGCTTGTTTCCATGCAGCAGAAACAAGTTCTTCTACACTGAATGGATCTTCAGTGAAAACACCAGTAAGGTTGTCTGCTTTCCTGAGTGTACTGGGTGCTACTATATAAATGCAAATCAACTTACCTGCACCAGGAAAAACCTCAGCCAAGGCACTTTAGCTTCAATGTAAGTTTTGTTACAAAACCCAGGACATACCTGTCCAAGGAAATTTTACCTCTGCAGCTTAAAGATCCACAGAGAGGGACAAGGGGAAGAAAGCTTTCAGGACACTCCTTGCTCCAATTTCTTCCCATTCCAAGGAACAGAATAAATTTGGAGTCACTTCTCTTTTTGAAGGTAAATGCCATATGGCAGAGCTAGGATTTGCCTGTCAATAATGCACCTGGATTTGGAAGAGCATGTGTCCAGAAGGTAGTGAATTAGGTAGCAGTGTGGCAAGCTAATCTGTCTAAGAGGGGGACTTGCACTTCACTTACCATTTGAAGGACACCAAAATATGACATCAGGTATCCAGACTCCACTGCTTCCAAGCCAAAGAAATCCATAGAGATGATGGAAAACATAATCATGAACAAACCTGGAGGGAGGGTTAATGCAAAGAGTACATCGATACACTTGCAGTGCATGTAATAGCCCAAACCCTGCTCCCCATCACCACCAGTCCAAGTCAGTAGCTCTCCCTGGGTTTGCCAGCACTGGGTATAAACATGAGCACAATCCTATTCAAAGTCATTGTAGTAATTTAATCTTTAAATGTTAACTTTTTTATCCCCCTTACTTTCATCTTTAAGTAATGTGACTATGTAGGCTGTAGTTTCAGCTGTTAATTATAAACTGGTAAATATTTGTATCACTGAAGCCAGGCTAACCATTAAGACAGCAAGAAAACATTTGTTCAGACAAGACTGTAACCATAAAAATAATCTGATTGGATTCCTCACCCCTTTTGCCTGACTTCAGATATTCACTGTGGGGAACAGCCCAATGACATCAGCCAAAATGCAGTGGTTTCACTGCACACCTCAGCAACGATGTCTGGGGCACGTGAAAAATCTCTTGTGAGGACTGACAGTGATGTCAACACTAGCAGTCAGGAAAGTATGGGCGGAAAGAGCACAGACCAGATCTGCTTTTCAATTGAGGCAATTTCTGGAAAGTGTAACAGAGAACATCCACTCAATCTCAAATGAAAATACAATAGTGTGTGTTTTCCCCACTGCCAAACACACACAATTACAGGCGTGTTTGCACATGCTCCCAATCTCACAGAGAGAGCCATCAAATTAAAAATATTATGTCAAAACACTGCACTTCAAGTGTGGTGTGGGGTAAGAGTCTGCTGCTTCCCCTAGTGTCTTGTGCACCTGAGATGGACCAAGACAGTAGGAAACTGGGGCTCTCTGCATGTGAAGAACCCCATGATGCACCTTTCAGAGATCACTGATCCTTCTGGGAGAGAAGAGACCAGATGAATTTTAGCAGTCCTGCTTTTCCTTGTAAGATCCTCTGAGTTAAAAAGACTGGGTAGAAAGGGAGCTGTGTTCCTCTCCTTCCTCAGAAAAACAGAATGCAGGAGGCAGTGTGTGAGGACTGAGAAGACAGCTGGTGGCCTGGCAAAGTGACATGGCATGGGGAGGATTTGCCAGCTTTTCCTGGAAGGATAAAGAGGGTGATTCCGGATTCCTGGTTAAAACACCATGGAGGACTCGCTTCCTAACGAACAAGAACAACTCCACTGCATCCAGCAGCCCAACCCCAGCGCCACCAGTGCAGCACCTGCAGCAACAAGGACCTGCCTCCAGGCACCCCAAGCCTTTGCCTGGAGGGAGCACCACCCTCCCATCCCAGGACCTGCCACAAAGCCTTCCTGAACCCCACCAGAGACATGTGCTGCCCCTTATCAGGAGTAGCCGCACCCCACTCTGGCTCCATGGGGTTGGGAGAGAGGCATGGGGGGCAGAAAGGGCACCCTGCTCTTCTACTCTCCAGCTTTGTGGAGAAGGTGCCTGGGAGCTGGGGCTCATGAAGATCTACGGCTTTGCCACACTCTTCCACGGAGAGTACCCCGTTGTTATCCAGTTACTTTGAAATTGCTCTCAGCTCAAGCCAGCTTAAGGTAATATGCAAATACCAGTATTTACTCACAACACCCAAATCAGGCAACAGGGTTGCATGTGTTTATAAAAGGCACACGTGACGAAATGAAAGAAAAACCACACTTGGTTTCACTTGTAGGAAGATTAGATGGAAGCAGGAGCTCGCCCTTCATCCTGCACCCCGCTGCAGGTACCACCTAGGAGGGGCTTGGCCTCCCTACATACCTGATGCCTCTTCCTGGTACTGTGCCCCAGCTTCTACAGCTCCTCTCCCCTTTGAAGTCCCTCATCAAGTTAAGACAGATTTGGATCTTTCTCCTCCAAACAAGCTGCTGTCTTTTGCAGCAGGGAATAGGCTGTGCTCTTTAATTAGAATTACACATTGCACGGCTCCCCTGGAGGTGCAAAGGTCTCGTTTTCAGATGGGTGTCACCCCCTGTTCCTGCATGGTCCCTTAAAGCTGCCTGGAGGAGGGAGATCCCCTTTGTCCCTCTTCTCTCAGAAACTAAGGTGGTCTCTCCCACTGGTAACACATTTTTTGATGAAACCCACAAGACAAGCCTCAGACTGAACAAAAAAAAGATGTTATGCTCTTTGGAACAAGCATTATCTTACAAAGATCTCAGCAGTTCCCAGCTGGGTAGGCTGCAGGTGAGCTGAGTGCAGCACATAAATAATGATAAGCCTCAGTCCACGCTGACAGGCTCAACGTGGGGAAAAAAAAAAAGGGAAAATGGCATAAAATACCCTCAGAAACCTTGCTTTTTTTGAGGATGTGTAAGAAAAGGGTGAACTCCTTAGAAAACCTAGCATCAGTGGGATGAGTAACAAAGGTTATGCAGCAGAAAGCAGGGAAGTGGTTTGCGAGATGCAGTAACGATGACAAAAAGCACCAAGGAAAATCAGGAGTGCAAACCCTATTTTCAGAAAAAGAAAAAGATGTGACATGTCTGAAAGCAGCCTGTAGTTTTGGAGGGCCAGTTTAGCAATTCCTACTGCAAGATGGTGTGAGAAGGCAAGCACAGCCTCTGGGAGCTCATCACAGCCCTCCTATGCTGGACTGAAATGTGATGGGATGCAGAGCCCCAAGGCTCACTGCAAAATGCTGCTCAACACGTGAAAGAAAATCCTTTAAAAAAGGGGATGCAGGTGCTAAAGCAATCATGCTGAAACCAGATTTTCCAAAGGGATTAGACAGCCAAAGATTCATACAAGCAGCTATTTATCAATATTTTCAAGGCCCTGGTGATTTCTTGTCAATGAGAGTTACGTTTGATATTTTTATCCTCTTGTTTTTTCCTTCTGTCTCTTATCTACCACAATGCAGTGAGGCTCTCTTTTCCCAGGTCAGCTGAGAAGATAACTCGACTGTGCTGGAGCTGTCTGCTGCCTGTCCAATCCCTGGCAGCTCCTTTCCTGCAAGAGGCACAGAGCCCACGTCTCTGCTTTTATGCAACACAGGGAGGAGGTTCCCAGCCCTGCAGCCCTCCCAGGGAGGTTCTTTCGGTCTCAAACGAGCTAATTTTAGACAACAATGAGATCCATAAGGAACAAAAGATTTTCTTTGCTGTATATCACAAACTTGTTTACGAAGTAAATAGAAAACGGTCTGTAATTTGGGCAATCTAATTAATTATACAGTTCCAGCCTGGGGATGAAAGGCAAATGAGCTCATGAGGAGCTCAGCCTCCAGCTGTGAGCTGCAGAGAATTAGTGATGGCCAGATCCCCTTTCAGCTGCCAGCAGTTTGGTGAGTGACCTGAAGTGAAGAGAGAGCTGCAAAGAGAAGTCACTAGGATTTTAATCACTCCTCGCTGTAGTAGCAGGAATGCCTCAAGTGAACCTTCTCCTACCCTTACAGAAATACTCCCAGTATTTCAGTGACAGACTGAAATCCCAGTGCCTTAAATCCCAGTGCCTGCCTTAAACCCCAGCTACACCGTCTCCATCCTCTTTGCCTAGAAATTGTCTTGCAGTTTTGGGCAGGAGATGTTTGTTTCGGTTCAGTGAGCATTTTTGCTTTGCACAGGGAAAGAAGAATGGATTCTGTAACAGGCAGGAATTTGCATTTCGGCAGGAATGTCTAAAGCAAAGTGCATTTTGCCTGGCCTTTGGAAAAGAGAGAGCACACAGGAAATTACTGTGGGAAGCTCACATGGATGCAGTCTCAGGCATTTTTAACAGAGAAATGAATGCTACTTTAAGATGAGAAATGAGTCAGAATCAGCTAAGAAAACCCTTTTAAAACATCTTTCTCATTCTGTGAAATGCTGTCATTTAATACACTTTTTAGAGTGCGGTTTTAGAAGTTTATTGTCTTAAAAACCAAAAAAATTGCACTGTTAGGTAAAGCCAGCAGTGGTTTGAGACTATCCTGTCTCCAGGGGCAGGGGTAGGACTAGCTGGCATTACTGATCTCAGCCAGTACCAGCTACACACAGCAAGGGAAAAAAACCTAGAAATCCTTTACTCCAGCTTCAGTTGGACTTGTTCCCCCAGAGATATAGCAAGAAATAACAGATGAGCCTGACCAAGCCCAGGAATGCCATCCCCTTCCGATTCAGCCACACCCCACAGCCAAATTTACTTTCATTCATAAACTGAATTTACAGTTTACAAATTAACATTTAATTTGTAAATCATGTTTCGCATTCTTTAAACTTCAAGGGCTTCTCCAGACAAAAATGAGTTGGAAAAAGATGCAAGGTCTAAAAGTTAAGGTGCCTTAAGTCTCTCTTAGGATCCCTGTTTGGAAGGGAAGTGCCTTAGTTTGTTCAGATGCATGATACGTGTTATGATGTGCACAAAACTCAGTTCTTGACATCATTATCAAGAGAAACTGGACCTTTTGGGTTTGACTGGGAAAAGAGCTGTGAAGGCTTTGTATGTGGAAGGGCAGAGAACATCACCCTGTCCTTACACATCACTGATGAGGATGACATGCAGCTTGTCTCTAGTCAAGTGTGTGGGGAAAGAAGTTAGAGGGTAGGCAAAACTGAAGATTATTAAATTGTGGCCAGGGATACATAGTCAGGCAAATAGGGAGATATGAACCCTGCCAGGACAGCAACTGACTCGGAGGAAGCAGGGAAAGAGATGGGTTTGGGAAAGGTTTGAGGGATCAGCCAGTTTCTACCATGACACAAAAAACCCCCAGCAGAATATATAAGGAAGAGAAGAATAAGCATCCCCATCAATGTGCAAGAGAAGACACATGCTGTGGGTCCCCTGTGTGCACCTTGGCCCTCTCATCCATCAACAATTTTTAATTGCTGGGAAAAAGGTTAGGATACACCTTAAAGACACTAAGTAAAATCAGGAAGAACCTCAGCTTTTCTGGCAGAGGACAAACAATTTTCTTCTGCTCTGAAGAGCTTACAGCCCAAAGAGAAATGACAGGCAAAAGGAAAAAACATTTGCAGTGAGGGGGATGGAGAGATTAATTGATTTGCCAAAACTCCCAGATGCAGCTTATGACAAGTAGTGTGCTGGACATTAAGTCCAGTCCTTGGCTTTTGACCCTGTGTAGCTGAAACTACCTGAAAGCATCCAGCATCAAGTTAGGAGGTGAATCCTCACTCCTCTGTGATCCAAAGCAATGTGCTTTCAGTAACTTGAGACAAGCTTGGCCTGCAGTGTACATCATCCTATTCTAAATGCATCAGCAATCATGGGTAATGGGTGAGATTTACCAATGGGAAGTCCAGCAAAGACCTTGACTATGAAAACTTCCATTACTCCCGGAAACTTCATCAGGCGCAGGATTTCTCTGATGCTAAACAAGCTGCCAGACTGTGATGTGCCTGCAGAAGATGACATATGGGTTAATATTCTTTTTATACAGGTTAAGGGTAGAAAGCAGGAAACTCTGAGACTCTGCTCAGGTCCAAAAACCACCCAAAAAACACCCCAAAACCACATCTCTGCTGCACTGGCTTTGTGCCGATGGCAGGCGGTTGGCAGCTGGTGCCAGGTGTGCATGCAGAGGAACCCTCTGAGACAGTGGGGTTTCCTCTCCTGTCAGACCAAACTAACCCCCAGCAAGGCCTCCACAATCACCTTTTCTGAGACTGGAAGACTGCAATTCTACATGGCAGAGTGATCAATATATTTGGAATAATCCTCTTCCATAAGCTCAGCTTAGACATTGAAGCGTCAGCATCTCAAGGCTGGGACCTTTTTGCCCTTAAATGCAACTCCAAGGTCCTTCAACAGTTCTTGCAGCATGGCAATCCCCTGCCCCTTTTCATGTACTATTTTTCAGAACACAAAATACTCACTGTGCTCTGTCATGTGATGGTCTGACTTTGGTTTAGACTGAGAAGGAATCCAAACCACTGCTATCAGGGTGTTGATGAGACTTCCCACCAGCCCAACATATGTAGGAACATAAACACTGCAAACAGAAAAAATAGAGATAACTGGATAAATACCATCAACAAGGTATTTATACCTCTATCCTGCAAAGGCTTGGGCATTTGGATGAGGAGCAGTGCCCCTTCAAGTCACAGTACATAAGGCATTAAAAGAACTCACATCCATTCATGGAGGGTTTGGATATGACCAGAGTTTGAGATTTCACCAAAAGATGGCTATATTTATCAAAATAGTTTATAATTTTATTAATAATAGGTTATAATACAATGCTTTTAAGTCTCCAAGTGTCAGGGGAAAGGAGCTTTTCTTGGTTTAATGAAGCTTATAAATCTTCCCACAGAAAGCACAGCCTCTGCTGTTATAATCCATCTAATCCCTGTCTAATCCCCAATTTCATTAGTCTAAGTATCATCTCAGTCCTTGAAATTTCTCAGTGAAATAAAATGAACTTAAGGAAAGTACTCAAGATGATTAAGGATGGTAGAATACAGCCTACAAGCAGAACTAAACCCACCAGAGACGATGCCATTTGACAAGGAGGCATTAAAAATAAAAACACAACTACAAAGCCTTCTGAGAAGGTAAACAGCATTTTGACTGATGCACTTACTTTCCTCCAAAGGTGCCACAAACCAAACCAATATCAACTACCAAACCAACTTCAACTATCTCTCAGAACCCCAAACATTGAATCTTTAACAGAAGTAGGGCCACATCCTTGGATGTAGGCACAGTGAACAGCAATTATTAACTATAGCTGTACAATGATAAAAAGGAACAATTACAACTTATCTAAAAAACACAAACATGAAAAAGTCAATAAAGCCAGTAATTAGTCCCTAGTTATCACTGTCCTCTTAAAAGAGAAGATTAGGAACTGACTCTCCCTGGTGTTTCAGGGTATGTGGGAAGATTCCACACTCCAAAGGGCTTTAATTTTAACAAAGGCAGTAGAGCAAAGTCCAGGCCTGGAAGACTGAAACTGAGAGAAGTCAAGCTGAAAAGAAAGAGAGAATCTTAACAGTGAGAGCAATTATCCACTAAACCAGCTCATTAAAAGTCTCCCCAGTCATGAGAACCCAGTTAGTTGTAGGGTTTCCTAAAACATGGGCTTAAAACCAACCACAGGAAGCAGGTTTGGGGTGGAAATGCCCAGCAGAAACACCAAAGGCTGGTGTCATGTAGGGCACAAGACAAAGTGACCACCATGGTGCCTTGGAGGCATCCAAATTCAAGCATTTTGGACTTCAGCAAAGTAATGCCTGGATTTCACCAGAGAAGGCTTTGAAGTTTTGCAGACCCATGCAGACTTGGAGGTGAGTGTGCCATCCCTGCATTGCCAGCAACCTGTGCTGCCACAAATAAGATGTAAAAATGAGCTGTGAGCCTCAGCTGATGCTCCCTGTGATCCTGCTGATGAGACACTGCTTATTGCCTGGGTTTTTACTGCTGATTTCCTTGTCGGGCTATGGTGCATGTTTTTCATTAAATAACCAGCAGCACCAATTGCAAAAGCCTCAAGTTTCCTCCATGCTAGACAAAGGTGTAGTCTGAATAATTTCTGGAGTATTATTTAAGCCACAGAGCAAGACAGTCAAGGATTGAGATGCAAACAAGTAAGAAAAGCATCAGGGAACAAATATAAATATATATATGTACTCATACACATATTCCCGCTAATTGTAACAGCAAAATCCCAGCTGAGTATTTTAATTCTCATTAATTATTATTAAAACAACAAAGCCAGATAATATCTTTCTGCAAAAGGACTTAGCACAGTAATTTAGACCTGCTGCCTTCTATCCGCCAAGCTGCTTGACTAATTAACTCAGACCACAAAATTAGTCATTTACTGGATCATTACTTTTCATTTTTAGTACAGCAGATTGCCACTTTCTAAATTAAAAGTATATGCCAAGCAGTTCCCAAACTACTGAAATCAAATTTGTGGACAAAAATTTTTATCCAAGACATCCAGAACTTCTACTTTACGTTGCAACATAAAGTAAATTTACTAAGAAAATAAAAAGGATAAAATAACCAAAATAAGTAGCTGCAGCTGACTAAAGGTATGGGGTGGGGGGGATTGTGAAGGTTATTTTTTTTTGGCTGGCTGGTTTTTTTTCCTGGGAGTTTCTCTATTTCAAGCTTTCATTCTGATATGTAAAAAACACATCTCAAATTTTTCATCAGCCAGAAGAACTTCCTTTCCAGCTCTACTTTTTCCTGAGGTTGTCCAGAGTCCCACATACCAATGTAAATATGTTTTACTCTTCACATCCAAGAAGAATTACAGTAAGCAATGACAGAAGGATCACTCTGTAAAAACTATAAGCAAACAATGCCCTGTGCTTACTTCACTGCAAGCACAGGACTGTCAATTCACTGCTGTGAAAGGGAGAGGAGAACCTTGACAATTTACATGTTTGGGAAAACTTGTGCTTGATATAACAAATTTGTGGAATTTTATACGGCTGGTTACTGAAATCAGAGAAATCCAGTAAAACATGGAGCTCAAAACTGTGTTTCCCACACAAGCCTGAAACAAAGTCATCTGAAAATCCCTTTTCCTAAGCACATCTTTCTGTAAGTACTTCATCTTTTTCTACACAATAAGCACTGTCATTCCTTGACTGAGAGGTGAGGAAGGCACACCCTCCAGTTAGCTGCTCTGCTATCTCATCCTTCAGCAGAGACAAATGCTGAAATTTAACAAAACTCACCTGTGTCCTGGAAACCACCTTTTGCATTTGCTTGTTGGCTCATTTGAGAGAGATGAAGTGAAAGCAAGAGGGGTGGTGGTAGGAATGCTTTGCTGGGTTGGTAGCACCTGCTGAACAAGAGCTGGCTCGTGGTCACTCATCTGGTTTTTATTATTTTAAAATTTAAACATCCCATCTCTGCTGATATCAGCCAGAGTCCTTTTGCATTCAGTTTTGTGTTTGGCTTATCAGGAGGAAGCCTCACCAGGAAGGGATGCAGTGGCACTATTAAGATAAATGAAGTACATCAAGCAGGTTGCTCCCGTGGGACTTTTCCCCATCCTCTTCCCCTTCCTGCTCTCCCTCTCATCCCTCCTGGCTGTCCACAAACCAGCCATGTGGAACCAGAGTAAGCCCTGCCAAACCCAGCAGCAGATTTCCTGAGCGGGGCGGAAGAACAAAGGCTGCGGGCAGGACTAATACAATTCAATTAAATGGAGCAAAAGGGCACAGCAGCTTTGGCAGCTGAGCTCATTGTATGGCCTCTTCCAGCTTCTTGTTGATTAATGAGAGATTAAGGGCCTTTACTGTCCTGGGCTTTATGGTCAAAATAACTTGGGTAACTTTATCTGTATACTTCAGCATGTTATTTATAATTCCTCAGCTTTTTAATCTGTAGAGAGAGCCCCTTCCTGACTTTTGTCAGCAGCCTCCTTGGTCTTCCCTGGGGACTTCTGCTAGCAAAGCCCCTTTCAGCTGTCAGCTAAAACCACAGCTGCCCACTATTCTTTTTGTTTTTCCAGCCTTGCCATGAAGCAGAGGAATAAAGTGCATTTTCCTGTCCTGCGGGGGACCAATGTATCCCAATCTCCTGCTTTCAGGAGGATGCAAACATTTTGGCTGCAGGGAGCAAACACTTGAATCTAGGACTAGAAGGAACTAGGGTCAAGGAGGACTAGTTTTTGCCAACACGACTAGCTGCAACTTGTCCTGACTTAAAACTTTCAGAGAAACAGGAAGAGAACATGAGCAGAGGGACCTGGAGGCCAGGAGCCCGTAACATCAGCCAAGAGCTGCTTAATAACCTAACAAAAGCCTCTCCTTTTCACTTTCCTGAAGCCAATAAGTAAAATGTGGTGGATGCATTTAAAGCATTCTTTTAAAGAGTTTTAAAGGGTTTCAAAAAGTGGGATGGCCACTTGCCACAGGACCCATGGTGTGGCCCAGTGCAAGGCTCACTTGGTAGCCTGTGGCCATGGAGAAGGGACAAGTGGCTGGCAGCTAAGATTACCCATCTGGAAACTCCATCCTAAATGCTGGTGGGAAAGCAGAATTGATGTTGAAACCATTAATAGTAATGTACTGAAAAACAGATTGACCCTCAAAAAAATCCTAGGATCCAAAGCCAGCTAGAGGAGGGTTGCATTTCTTCCCAACACTTAACCAGCTCCTCTATTTACTGGCAGGTAAATCCCAGCCTTCACCTCCCAAGGGCAGCAAAGTGAGGAGCTACTCCATGTTCCTTCACAACCTGCTCCCATCAGGGTCAATTAGTATGAACCAAATGAATGCAATCAGAGTTCAGTTTCTGAATCAAGACACAACAGTAACACAGCAAGGCAGTAACACAGAGGCTCTCCAACTCCTGTAACCTGCCCCTGCAGAGGTGGAACACATGCAGCATCTGAAAAACCTGGCAATCTTAAGAGCAAATGCAGCTCTTGGGAAGCAGGGCCTGGCCAAAAAAGAATGTGTGGGTGTGAATAGGTACATTCATAGGTACAAATACATGTGCAGAGCATTTCACAGTAGCTTTGAAGCAATGCTTTCAGCAAAACTTCCATTAAACACTCAATCCCACAAAGGCATGTGCAACTTGCAGGCACCAGTCAGTGCACCAGGAGCAGGAGAGGCCACTGGTCAGGCATTTACAGGCGTATTTCCAGGCATATTTTCAGCTCATAGACAGGGAGCCTGAGCAGAGCCCCAGCTGGTACCTGCCAGCCACAACCCCCAGGCAGTGCCAAGCAGGGATCGGGCACCGGAACCTCCTGACTCCACCAAGGGCAGCTACAACAAACCAACAGGGGCCACAGTTTTGGGCTCCAGCCCAAATTCCAGTCCTTGCTCAGCTGCAATTCCCATCTTTGATTTCCTGCCCGAGAAGCCTGGGACAGACCATGGAGGCAGGTACCTAGAGGGAGACTGCCTGTGCCACGAGATGGTATCAGTGGCTTTCCCATTAACATTCCAGCCACAGAGCCCTGCTCTGCAGAGCCCGGGAGAAGAACGCACGCGTGTAATTGCACAATTAAACCTTGCGTCAACGCTGCCGTTCTTTCCAGGAGGAAGCAGCTCCCAATGATTCCCTGAGGATTAAAGGATCAATGTGTATTTCGGCAGTGAATGGCATTGTGTTTGTTTTCTTTCTCTTTTTCTTAATAAAGTCAAAGTTGAACGTGGAGACAGCACAGATTGTTTTTTAGTGACTCACTCCTACTTCAAAACTGCGCTGCATAAAGCCGGCATTCATAGCCGGCACAGATTCCTTAAACAGCTCTGAGAGGACTCTCAAAATATTTCTTTGATTGCAGTTTGGCCACACTATCCCCTCATACCCTTAGAGGGGCAGATATAGGTGAAAAAAAGCTGGTGAGTTAAAAAGCAAAGAAAAGCAAAAAACTGAGGTGAAAAAAAGAAAGTTCAGGTGAAATCATGACACCAAACCATGGGCTCTGGTAACCAGCTTTAGGTCTGTAAGAAAGTGAGCAGTGACCACTGTGGTCCTGATAACTTAGTGATGCATAAGCTACTGCATAACTTATTGTAAATTACTGATGGTTTTGTTCAAGAAACTGTTTTACTGCCTTGCTGAATGCATTTCTTCTCTGACCCATTGTGGTCTGATCTGTATTGTTGAGATTCTGCCTAAATATTTAAAAAAAAAACAAACCAAAAACCAACTAAAAAAAAAACCCGAAAACAAAAAACCAAGCAAAAACCCAAGCACAGAATTTCACCAAGCCTTCTTAAAAAAAAAACAAACCCACAAAAGCCTCAACCAAAAAAAGACTTATTGAGCCTACAGTATTTTCCCACATTTCCTAGGATGTTCATGCCAATGTACAGAGCTAGTCCAGCTTCCACAGCCCAGGGCAAGAAACAGCACAATAACACACATAAACTCAGACACCCCAATGCTCAGCAGACTTCAAGGCAGCACTACCTGAGCAGGACCACCCATCACATTATCCATGCCTTTGAGAGGAAAACAAAACACCCCCAAGTCTTCCTTTCTGCAGTTCCTACTGCTGTCCTCATGGAAAAAACATTACACAGAGACATGGAGAAGTGTATTCCCCATCTCTCGACACAGAACACAAAACTTGAGTGGATAGCCACCCCCTCCCATGCATCAGCAGGAAAAGGGGGAGTTCACCATCCTGATGTAACTGGAAACCATTACCAGGTTGTCATTTTTGCCACATATGCTTTAGATGAGGAGCAGCAGAAGTTGGCTGCTACTGCTTTGAGCAGAGCAGGAGGCTTTTTTTCACTATGGTGAGCTTGACATCACTGCAGGCTGTCCAAGGAGGGCGTGAGACTTCACATCCACACCCTCCAGAGAGCCCCTTGCAGGGTGAGAATGAGTCACCCACAGACAAATGCTCATTCAACTGCTTATTTCTAGTGGCAGCAACA
Organism: Hypocryptadius cinnamomeus; assembly: GCA_013400635.1. Taxonomy (NCBI): domain Eukaryota; kingdom Metazoa; phylum Chordata; class Aves; order Passeriformes; family Zosteropidae; genus Hypocryptadius; species Hypocryptadius cinnamomeus. The sequence continues at coordinate 44,786 of VYZP01064657.1, read as the reverse complement.
TCTGGAAAATTCGTGTGGTACAGAAGGAAAAAAATATGAAGAGGGGAACGGGCAGCCTCCATGACCTGTTTCCATCAGAACTGGGTGAGGGAGGGGTGCTGAAGATTGGCACTGGTGCATTAGCAGGGCAAAGAGCCAGGAGTGGAACCACAAGGGTACATCAGAGCTGCCGTGTGCTGGGGACATCAGGAACGGGACTTCACAGCCATCACCAGCCCTTGGAGCCACCTGTGGATTAACTTCCCTTAAGGGACCTTCTCTCCTGTGTGTGTCACTGACCAGCACAAGGAGGGTTGCAGGGTTGCAGGTGGGTCTTGATACTCAGCCTTGAAGAAAAAACACTAGGGCAATGCAGGGCATTGAATAAAATGCGCTGGGCTTCTTCCACAGGGAAACCCCTCCTCTGGCAGAGCTCCCCAGGTAAAAAGTATTTCGTATGAGTGGCTAAGGCTGGCTGTCCATCAGGGGCTCTGCAGCATGAACGTGATCTATCCCCACCGAGCGCCTGCTGCAGAGAAAATCCCAGCAATGAGAAGCAGCTGGAAGGAGCCAGCCCCAGCCCCAGCCCCAGCCCCGGTTCAGGCGCAGCAGATCCCGCCACCAGAGCGGGAAGGAGATGCCTGTGGCAGGATGCTAATTCCCAGGCAGCTGGAGCAGCCTGGCCACGCCGGACTTGTGCTGCCCCATCCAGCGCAGCGCTCTCCGGCACTCGGCTAATTGGCGGAAGAGGGATAGCAGCTACGCTTCAATAAGATGTGGGCGGACCTGCGTGCTTTGCCCACAGTCTGCCGCTAATTTTGAGTGTCATTTAGTCTCATGTGCTCTTTTCTCTGATAAAACACCCTGTATTTCCAAGTACTGCGCTTTCCTAATTCAAAGCTACACTTGTATGTGTGATTATTGCATTTCCCTATTGCACGGCATAAACAGTCCCACTGGCGCCTTGGTTCGCTGAACACCTGCACATCTACATGAATTTACAACAAACGGGGGAATGAACTGCATTCCCCAAAAGATTTTCATTATTTTAGACATTGCTTGCCTCACACTTCTATACAGCGTCAGCCTGCATGCCTAGAAATGGAGAAGTCTAGCCAAGGACCAGGTATGAGCTGCACTCCCTGAACGGGGGCTTGCAACACCTGGCTTTGATCCCAGCAGTGCTAACTAATATTGGATGAGCTGGGACAGGTCGAGATAGGCATCAGAAAGTAGGTGTTGGTGGTCAGTGCTCACATCAGAGGCACCCACTGGTGAGGCTGGGACTGGTGAGGCTCTTCAACCTGTGACTGATCTGGCACAGCAGTGAAGAAAGAAAATTTCCTGAGAATACACAACTAAAAGAGTATTGTGGAAAAGAACAGCCAGTGGGGAATTGCATGTGGCCCTCACAGGGCTGAAGGATTGGGCAATAATGCAATCAGATTTAAAGTTAGATTAGATGCTTGCAGGCTAAACAAGTTCTAAATTCACACATGAAATTATGCTTTCTGAACTGCTTCTTTCTGGAGCAGGCAGTACTGACATGGTAATTTCCACCACAAAAGCCAGGAAGCACCAAGTGAAACTGTCAGAGAATAATTCAAAAGAAAGAGAAAGGCCTAATTCTTCTTGCAACATGTTGATGGTCTGTGGAGTTTGTTGCTACTGTTGTTGTGGAAGCAAAAGGTTTGGACAGGTACAAGGAGAGATTAGATAAGCACTTAGAAGAATGATGCACTGAAGATTACTAAAGCATCACAAATCATATTCACTCATTCATGTCAGGAAATCCCCTGAGCTGAAAATAGTTGGAGGCTGGAAAAGTAATCAGAGAAGTATTATGCAAGTTTGTCCGACTCTTGCTCTTCACTAGGACTCTTACTATGATTTTTGTTAGAGAAAGGATAAGAATACTAGATCACATTGAGAGGCAAGTGCAATTTCCTTCTCTACACTGGGAATCAAACCTGTGTCTCCCACCACTGTGTCACAAGCCAGACAAGCAAATATTTGCTCATTCCCTGGAAAATGCTGCTTTTTTTCCTGCAACCCTAAAACATTCCAGAGAATAAATAAGAATAAGCACATCTCTCACTTTGTGTTTGGGAGGACATGCAGCTGGGAAAGGGTAATGCCACATTTCAGTACAAGAAATATTCATATACCTTATCAAGTGACTGTTGAATATAACACAAAAATGCAGTCTCCTATCTCGTAACCTTTTTCTTGGACACTCCAAAGAAAGTAATAGAAAGTAGTATTGCAAACAGATTTTTGGGGTTTTCCCCCACCTTCTCCTTCATGTTGGAGGTTTGTTCCCTAAGAGGTAGCAAAGCCTTTAAGTATTTTTTTTTAATTACTTAATTAAGCACCAAAAACTACTCTTCCAAGCTCAGAATGTGGTAAATTATTAAAATGCTCAGTTTGGGTGTGTTGCTGGGTAAGGACTCCCACACACAGACTGGTTGAAGGTGAGCTTGCTAGACTACTCAGTGACTCACCACCAAACACATCATTAATTATATGTTACAGCATGTCTGACTTCATAGAGTGCTGTAGGTGGTGTGAAATAATCTTTGAATGAGTTCAAGCTTTTTCCAGCTTTTATGAGGTTACAGTGCTTCAGACTCCAAAAGACTCAGCTAGGCAGGAAACTGTTGAGGATTTGCTGTAGTAACCTGAGCTGCACTCCAGCACGTCAAGTCTCGACTCACAGCAGTGACTTTGGAAGATCTGCAGGCTTGGCATCGGCTGGAGCTGTTACCTCTCACCCATCATGATGCACTCACTCACTCACTCACTCACTCACAGCTGGCTCAGAGCACTGTGTGGGCAGAGCTGAATTTTGCTGCCCAAGGAGCAGGGGTGGGGTCCGGGTAGTTCCCGCGAGGAGCAGGGGTAGGATTTGGCAAAGAAAGCACGAAGAGAGTTCTGGCAAGCCACTGCCTTTTGTGCTACCACTAAGGAGTGAGGCAGGGACTGCTACTTCCAAGAGGACCTCTCCCACCTTCCAAAAGCAGACAGAGACATCAGATGCTCCGGCTTTCTGCAAAGACTGTGCCTTCTCGACACTCTGGTAAGACAACAGGACTGTGGGCAGATAGTCTGATGCTGCAGGTAGCAACCTATTTAGCCAGTCTTGGAGGTGTCCCAGCACCAGCCCACTAAGGGACTCTAGCTTCTCCCTCTGTCAGTCCCTTTTGCAAGCAGGGCTCTGGTAATGCTGCTGCAGTGATCCCTGAGAGCGACCCCTGTGTCACACAAAAGCAAGGACTCTCTCCACACCCCACACCCACAGGCTTTGAGGTAAATAAATAGAGAAGCTGTTGGCTAGCCAAGTCTGACACTTAAAATTCATCTCTTAACAGGGCTGTGCTCACGTGAATGACATTTTTAAGCCACGTAATCCCTGGCAAAACAAGTTAATTCTTTACCTTGAGGTAAGTAACTGTAAATGCAGCATCCTACCAGAGGTATGGCACAGACTGATCTCGCCTTGGAACAAGTAGTGGCAGCCAACACCTCCTTCCTCAAGCTGTGAAAAACCTTGCTATGCTTCATCAAGGGCTCCAGCATCTTTTGTCTAGTAAGACCTTTTAATGAAATAGGACACATTAGGACTAATTTTGTATGGGAAGCAGTGTGGAAACACTAGTACCCAAAAGTCACAAATAAGGCATTTCAAGGGTCAGGTGGGAGACTTTCCAGCATCCCACTGCAACCTCTCTGGTTGCACAACAGGCCCCTTGAAACCAATCCTTTCTCCAGCAAAGACAGAGCCTGAGGGCTGTGGGGCAGCTGAATTGATTTCATGAAGAGTTTGACCCCAAAAGGAGGCGTTTGCATGAGATGAGTGAGTCACTCCATTTCAATAATGGGCGAAACCATTAATTGAAGGCGCACAGTTTGCTTGTTTGGGCAGGCTTCCTATGCTCTAACCAGGAGTGGTCTCACTGCTGCTCTATTTACTGAACTCCTTCAATTAAGTACTTTGTTTCCCTCATCCATAATGACAATGGTTTCTGCATGTTAAATATATTCAGAAAGGAGGTTGCTCTGGGTTTTGCATTTGCAAATTGGAGTAGCTTTCTTCTCTACACAGTTGGTAGGAGAAACACTAGCCAAGAAATGGCTAAGAAACTTCTCACTGAGTGAGGTATTCTCAACTACTTTGTTTAGCATAGTAGGAAAACATTTGGGTTAAAAAGCACATTCAACATTAACTAAAGTTGCTCGCACATTTTGGAACAATGAATGAAAGCAATCTGAATGCATTTCATACCAATCAAACGTAATTGCCAGGTCTTCTATTCATCCTGGGTATTTTGGTGGATTCCAGCATTGCCAAAGCCCTGAACAAGAACATCCTTTAACTGCAGAGCTGCTGCAGCAGTTGCATCTCGAGCTCTGCCTCACACCCCTTTGCTCTCGGTTGGAGGAACTCCCCTTAGGGAGAGAAAGCGCTCGGTTCTTTCTTCACACCACGTTTCATCTTGGCCCCACTACAGAGACCACCTACAGGGATGCCAGTTAGCATCAGCTGCATTATGCTGAACTGGTATTTGTGGGAGCACTCAGTGGGAACCACATCTTAGGCAGCCTCATGGGCAGCTCTCCACCCAGCCTCCCATTTATGGCACAGACCCGCTCCGCTCACCACCAAATGGCAGCAGCAGCAAGCTACCTGACAAACTTGTATGGAAAACCGGGAGCAGAGTGTTTACCGTATTTTTAGTTGCATTTAATTGCAAATTAGCAGTTGGAAATCAGGAGGGTTGAGCGAGGTGTGAGCTGCCAGCTGCCTGCAGAGGAGTCTGGGAACCTCTGATGCTCCACTGCTGTAGCTGTGCGGGGTGAAGCGCCGGCCCGCTGCACGCTTGGGGTTTGCTGTGGCTGGAGTATTTACATTTCAAACCATCTGCTGGTGCAAGAGCCAGAGGCCACACACTTCTTTGGCAGGACATCCTAGGGAAGGCTGTATTTCAGGTGCTATGAAGGCAGCAAGGGGCCATGTTATTTAGTGGCCAGCAGTGCTGATGATTTCAGGCTGGTGTTTGTGGTATTCTGGAGCCTTCCAGGATAGACTGCTTTCAGTGCACCAAAGAGGTCCACTTAAACACAAGAACTTATCGATTAGGAAATTATTTACTTTGAGATTGTTGGCTTTTTTCTTCTCAGTGCACAGGGAAAAAAATTACATTTTCATTTCACATCAGTTTTACTTTCAGCAGGGCAAAACCATGGAAACAAGGACTTCAGAGTGCTGCCAAGCCTGTTGGATGTAGATCTGTACAGCACCAGGGAAATACTGAGGTGTCCAAAGCACACAAATACCCAGACCTGGGTCTGCATCAGTCCTTGTAAGAGACTTGTTATAAAGTTTTCCTTTCTTACCTACAGAAACAGACCTAAGGCAATGGCAGCTGAAAACCCCCACACTTTAAATCTAACAATTTATCTTCACAATATCCCTGTGGGTAGTGGTGGTGCAAACACCCCGGATGTACTCACAGGGAAATGAAGCACAGAAAACCTGAATGCCCTAGTTAGATCCCGTAAAGACCGTGGTGGAAATAAAAAGCTTTAAAAATCAGGTGCCTCACATGCAAGTTTAGTGCTCAGACCGGAGTACCACATTTTTCCTCTCCTCCTTCTTTTCCCTGGATCCCCCAAAAGCCATTTTCTGCCCCAGCCACAGCAGTGATGCAATGGGAACCCACAGCTTGCTGAGCCTCGCAGCACCCTGACAACACGACAGCAGCACCTACATATTACAACACCACTTATGAGAGATGCACACACATGTAGATTTTGAAAATGTGTGACATCCCTAATACTGTTTCAAGAATTCCTCCCCAGGAGACTTGATGTTGCACACTGGTGTCAGCTGGCCCAGCTCCACAAGAACCAGGTGCCCTAGGAGCAGGCTTCGGCCCGGGGACACATCCTGGAGCCCTGACTCAATTTAAGCATGAATTTGAGTCAGTGGAAACTTGTCTGAGGAAGGACTGAGTAAAAACCACAGGGTGAGAGTAAAACACGCAATGCAGATCCTGAGGAATTAGTAATAGAAGCTGCAATCCCAGCTGCAGCAGGGGCTGTCATGGAAAAGGGGTTGGGAAAGATCAACTGCGGGCATCATGGAAAAGATGAAAGTCAGTAAAACTGAAAATGGTTTAAGATCAGGCCCAACATCAGCGGCATAGATATGATGGCTGCCAATCCCCATCAAAATGGCATCAAAATCCAATACAAAGAGCCCAACCGGAGCACAGGGATAGGGATTAGCAGTAGGAAAGGACCTGAAATTCACTGCTCTTCAGTAAATTATCAGATAGCAGCAGTTGAGTAAAAAAGGTGGTGAGTTTGGTACCTACATATTTACCTTTAACCCCTGCTTCAGATCAAGCCTAGTAGTGGTCTCTGACAAAGGCTGTTTTTTAAAATTAAATTACACAAACTGAGCACAACTTATTGTATTTACAGACACAGCCAACAAACCCTGTATTTCAACTACACTAATACTATGATGTCCTAAAAGCAAAGCACCATGGAATTTGAAGGCTCTGGGGATGTTCTTAATGGGCTGCTTTAAATCTGGTTAATATATACCTTTAATTTCTTCCCCAGACTTACTTCTTGTAAAATCCAAACATAACCAAGAAACAAGAGAGTACTCAAAGATCAATAAACATGTGGAAAAATTTATCCCAGAGGGAACATGAAAGCCATCTGCCAGAGACTCCCCCTGTACTCATCCCACAGATGTGAAGAGTGAGAGATGGATGCTCTGGTGGAAGAAAAAAGGTGGCAAACCCTCGTCCTGTTGGCATCAAAAGAAACTGCACATCCAGCTGGCCAGAGAGCTGGTTTTGCTAGGAGCAAATTAGCCCCGAGGCTAGCCAAGACTTTATCGGCTGGAAAGTCCCAGTCATGAGTGCTAGCTGCAAGGGGCAAAGGAAAAAAAAAGCAACAGGGAAAGATCAGGCAGGACAAGCCTGAACATGTTCAGTTTGTCCTGCCTACGTTACAATTATATCCTCATTCCTCAGAGCAAAAGGCAGTTCAAAGACACAATAAATCCCTTTCTAGTCTTACGCTTCTCAGGAACGTCATGGAAACGGAACTGAAGTGGTTCCCAGAGATAAGGTGACAAAGTAAAATTAAACCCTTTCCTACAGCGACACTTTGGTAAAATATCAGCAGAGAAATAGAGGTACCATTCAGACACAGCTATGGCATTCATCTGAGGAAACAGGACCAACCTTAGAGGTTTCAGACCGATCGATTTAATGTACTGCTCCTCACACTCTGCAGCTGTTCCTTTCTTTGCACTGCCTCAAAGGCTCATACTAACTTCATTTCATGGGCTGGATTTTATTGTCAGGAAATGTAATTCCCTTTTGGGGTACATCTTAGTAAATGCTTCAGTTTAGGTCCCAAGAAATTTGGGATAAAGCACTGTAGACCAAGGATGGCTTTGGAGCAGGCAAAGCCTGAGTGACCAGTTAAAGCAGCCACCAAACAGGAGAATTTTCAAAGCTTTTTCTTTCATCCCTTCAGGCCAACGGAGGGGACAAAGAAAAGAGAGTGCTGAAAGACAAGGTAGGAAGCACACTCAAGATGGAGCTGGGAGGTCTCCAAGGGTGTTCCCACTCTGCGCTGTGTCCCTTGCAAACCAAATGAAGCAAAACCAAAGGCACAAGGCATAATGATGCCACAGGGACCAATTAAGTGGCAAGGGAAAAATAATTGGATCTTCAACTAAAATCACATGCTAAATGGCCTAGACAAAACATTAGATAGCTGCAAATGTAGACATGGATGGAACAGACAGAAACAAAAGGCTCCATCATCTAGTACCAAACCACATAGAAGCTGTCCAGCACTTGAGCTGAAAGGTTATGATTAAGTGAAATAACAGTGGCTTTAAAAATTATTTTTTCATCTGCTTAACACCAAGACTTTGATAGAGTATAGAAATCACCCAGTCCATCATCTCGGCTCTGATTGCTGACATACATTCATGTCACTGTTACAAGCTTCAGCCTCGCAGAGGACAGGCACCTTTTTTTTACCATAACTGGGCTGCATGAGATTTTAATTACCCTATTGAAAAGCCATAAATATTTCAGACTGAGTCATTTCGGGTACACTGGATTTTTTCCTGCCTTTCACAACGTCAGGGAATTTCTTGCCACCCTGCAGCCCTCAGGAAAGGGGCACATGGCTGAAGGAGTCAGCGGTCATGAATAATCAGGGAGGGACTTCTCCAGAACAGGGCACCAGTGTGAAGAAGTCTTTCTTCTGGGGCGACATTTGCATGACCGAGGGGTGACATAATAGTTCCACAAACAAAAAAGGCTTTATACCCACATGGTGGCTTTTGAAACCTCTCTGCACTGACTTAGTCCTTCCCTTCTGTACAGCAGCATCACATTTTAGGGGCAGGAATTTAAGCCCCGTCTCTGCAGCCATGGCTTTATCTCATTCTTTCTGGCTAACGCAATCCTACAACTCACATTAGCAATGCCATTTTACAGGGCACGGCCTTTCACTGAAGTGCTGAAGGATTTATTTCTGCTCTGGTATGAGGGCATAAGAGGCAGGCAGAGCCCAGGGTGAGAGACCTGTTTGGGTAAGAAAAACATCAGCATACAGGTGGAGGTGAGGCCAGTGCCTGAACAGCAGCTTGCAGTGATGGAGCAGAAAGAAAAGGCAGAAATGGTATTGCTGGAGAGTGAAAAAGAAGCAGCATGCCAAGACCATGCCCCCAACCACACCAAAAAAAAAAAAAAAAAAAAAAAAGGAAAACAACCCAAGCCCCGTTAGACACTTGGGAGCTCCTGAAAGAGCTATGCTGAAAAGGAGGTGCTGAAGTGCAGCCAGAGGAGCTGCATGCCAGGGCACATCCTTGTGAAGGCACTGTGTGTGCCGCCAGGGCACCAAACTGGTGCTGGAAACGCAGCCGGGGTGTAAACACATGGTGCAGATGATCAGACTGAAGCAGAGCTATTGTTTCACTTCCAGCATGGGCTGTTTGCCAGCCATGGACCTCTGCTGAGAGATAACCGAGACGCATTTGAAACTCTGGAGAAAACCCTTTATTTTGGCGGCAGCTTGTTTTTAAGGAGAGGGCTGAGCAGTGATCTAAGGAGTAAGAACCAGCTAGTTCAGACACCCCCCACCCCAAAAAGCATCTGGGGACTTTCAGAGCGGTGAAGCAGGCGCTGCAGGAAGGATGGATGCTGGACCAAGCCCAGCCTCCCAAGCCTAAGGGGATTCGCTCACGCTGCCGGGAGCGGGGAAGCCGTTTCTCACCAGGATAGGAAGTCGAGTGCTTGGCAACAAGGGAGGCAGCTCTCCCACAACTCTGGTTACGCAAACAGCTGCCTTCTGCTGGGTTTCAACATGCTTCACTGCTCCAAAAATAATTTCCTGCTTGATTTGATAGCATTAGCAGGAGCAGGGAGCGCAGCGTGAGCGGTTGTGCCGCTGCACACTGGCTGCAGGTAGCCACTGGGCTCCAGCAAAACCCTGATTCCTGTTTTTGGCAGGAGGGAAGGTGAGCAGGGCGATAGCATAAGCCTTCTCTTCCTCTCTGAGGGGTTTTGACGCAAGCCTGGACAAAAGTACCTGTCACCTTTGTCCTTCCAGGCCCCTTTTCCAGAGCTGACATTTCCCAGCCCTTACAGCTTGTAACACTCATGGCCTGTAACCAACACTCAGCAGCCAAGCAGGGATCAACGCCAACATAAAGTTCAACGACAAAATCACTGCTTGCTGGGTGATTAGGAGTGTGCTGCTCCTGGGCAGAGTTGCTGGTGTTCTCCCACAGCACAAGCAGCAAAAAGCTGCTATCATGCCTTCTTGCATTCCCCAGTTTGTATCTGCTTTAGAGGTTGTTGGAGGCCAGTGCTTTGGGAACAGCAGCACTTGCCATTCCTAGCTGGACTGGAATTTGGATATCAAATTTTGCCCTAAGGTGCATCTGGTTTCCTGTTCCCTATTCCCAGCCCATCTGCATGCCCCTTCCCCAGGGCCTGACTTGGGGGGACTCCTCCAGAGGCCTTCATCAGATTTGGAAACCTCAAGTAGTGCAGAGTTAAAGCTTCCAAGGGCCAGCTCATCAGCACTGCACTCCATGGCCTGTGCCACACCAGCAGCACAGCACACCAACCTTCCCAGCCCATGGCCTCACACAGGGGTCAGCTGGTACCTTCCAGCTGAAGTGCAAGTCATGTTCAGCAAAGAGATGAAGCAGCAAGCTAAAACTCAATGTCACTCATTAAAACAGCAGCTGCAGGATTCAGGGGTGGAGAGCACAACCACAAAAATCAGTGTATTTTAAGGTAATCCTCTTATACTTTGAAAGCAAAATTGTGCCATGGCACATGTTTATGCTTATACCTTTTAAACTCAAAGAGATGACGAGGGACGATTCCATCTGCCCTGCACCACACAAGTCTTACCAACCTTGTTTTCCAGAGTCATTCTTTGAGCCACACAATGTTTTATGAAAGATGTCCCTTGGCCATGACTAGAAAAGTAAAATGAGTGATGAACAGACTACTGCTTTTGGGGACCTTCAACAGAAAGTAACTTTGGAAGGTAAAGCCATCAAAAGAGAGGAAAGGCCATCCTGCACAGGACATCACTGCAGGATGACACCCCAGCTTTCACACACAAGACAAAATTTGCATCTGAGCTGACCCAAATGCCAGGTGGGGCCTCTTCTGTCACTGCTACAATAAAAGGGAATAACCCTGCAAAGAAGGTGGCTCCTCAGCTGCTAGAGGACCTGAGCTGGGCGGCAGGACAGGACTGGTGGGAAGAGTGTACAGGCTGGTTTCTGTGCTCAACTGACCCATGTCTGCAGCTGCTGCTGCTGCTGCTGCTCCCACAGCCCCGGGGAGTGCAGATAAGCAGCAGTTCCAGACATAGCACAATCCCTGTTTACAGCCTCTGGGCTTGTCTTTTCAAAAGAAGGAGCTAGGTGTCTATTCTTGCAGGAAACCAGGTGTGTAAACAGTTCAATTAATATACCCAGCAAACCGTGCTCTAGCACAGCAAAGAGGGCTAGTGGAGACAAGCCAAGAGCACAGGAGCCAAGGAAGGAAAATACTTTTAAAGAATACGCCTAATTAGAGATGGGCTTGGGCCAAAAGTTCATGTTTGAACACCTGGAATAGCCCAGGGGAGCAGAACGGTAACCTGAACCCAGATCCACATTTTGTAATTCTCTCCTCTCCCAAATGAAGTAAAACCCAGCCCCAAACCCAACCCACAGTTGGAGCTACAGGTTTCCAAAAGCCAAAGTCTGGAGATTTGGCTTTCTACTTTCAGCCTGGTTTTGGCCAAGTCATTGTGCTCAGCTGCTGGTGCCCTCTGTTCCTCTCACCCCACACCACCCAGCGCCCTGCTGTGGGCCCACCATGCTCCCCTCAGGAGCTGGCTCTTGTTCCCTGGCACCCCTGTTTGCTCCAGCAGCCACGGCATCCTCAGCACTGTGACAAAGCCCAGCTTGTCTCTGCACCCCCTTCTCCCTGCCCTCACAGGCAACAGCTCCTGGTCAAAGCAAGAAGCTGCCCTAACTCAAAGCCCAGTGGCTCCACTCATGCCTATGAGAAATATTGGCAGCAACCCCCAGTTTTGTGCCAAATCCCCAGATTTAGGGCTTGTTTTGAAGGGTACAACCTCCATGTCAGGGAAAGCCCCCCACCACCATGCCCTGTATGAGTGCTTGCAGAAGAAGCAGACTCCCTTTTCTCCCCTGCAGCTCAGTTCTCAAGAACAGACAACTAAACTTCTCCCACACCTTATCAACTCTTTTGTCTGCAGATTTTCTTTCTAGCAGAATCACATTTGACAAAGAAAGGTCAGCCTGATCCCCATAAAATCACCCTGTCACAGGCACGTCACGCATTTCAGACAGCTTGCAAGGCTGACTAAACATTTACTTTTGGATGGCTCACTTCCAAAGTCCAGAAATAGATCCCAGTTCCCAGTAAAAGAGTGCCTGAGTGTGCCATCAGATAGCTTCACTGCCCTGTCAGAGCGTGCCGTTTGCATTCTTGCGCTTTCCCCCTCACTGGATGCCACCACTGAGCTCCCTGCACATCCCCTGAAGAGAGGTGAGGCCTTATCTCCCAGCTGGATTATTCCTGGTAGGTATTTGTCACTCCTTTTTCCATCATCTGACCTTGGGTCCTGTTAGGCTGAGCTAAGTGACTAATGCACAGGGCTCTGGATTGCTTTCCCAGTGGGCACCCAGCCTCTCACCAGCATAGCTGGAGAAGAACAAATAACATTTGCTCACACTGGATGCTGCAATACTCAAGGAACAGTCTGTGTTCTGAAAAACCTTTAAACAATTCGGCTACACTGCTATTCAGAGCAGTTTTGTACCCTGTAGCTATTGCAACCTTCATCTCCAAGAAATAAAAAAAAAAAAAAAATTAAAAATACTAATCTGACTTTATACAAAAGCACAGGGGAAAAATTATATAATCCTTCAAGGGCCAAGAGCCTCTGTCTGCAAAGGGCTTGCCACACAGCACCCAGGCAAAATCAAAATGATGCAACTTTTGGTAGGGTGTAGAGATCACAATCGGGCAATTACACATCGCAGACCGTGTAATCACATGCAATGAGAACAGACGTGGGCGTAGTGCGAGGTGTGAGCCTGGTGTGACCAACCACAGGCTCCTCCGCTTACCCAAAAGGAGTCATTCAACAGATGCTTCAAAAATTGCTTTTCTAAACATCACTAGATCCAGAAGAAGGCCTCTTTCTGTCATGAGAAGTAATTCCTGAAAGACTGGGAAACCACCAGGACTGCACCGGAAAACATTAGCCGGAAGAATTGATCTGTCATCTGTCTCATATCCAACTGTGTCTGGATAGTTGGCAAGGGAAGGGGGGAAAAAACCCATCACACACAAGACAGAATATGTTATACAGCTTTATATCAGAAAAGAGCCTCTCCAAGCTTCTGTAGGAAATAAGTTTAAACATCTGATGCATGAACATCCTCAGCTTTAATAACCATTACTGTCTTTCATCTCCCCTTTTTTAAAAGTCTCAGAACAGCTTTGAAGACTCTGGCCTCCTGTAAGCATTGCTCAGATGCTCCCCAGATGGCTTTTCCAAGGGGATTTCTAATTATTCAGGGTCTTTTAAAGAAATATCCTGCAGGAATCTCTTAGGTTTCTGGGGCTTTCCTTCCTTCCTCTACAAATTTCTTTACCCGGAGCTTGATTTAAAACCAAACTCAAAGGAAATACAATGACTTCAGTATGTCTCAGATCACATACCCTGGGGTAAAAGAGAATTGAACCAAATCCCATAAAAATGGTGCAGATTTCAAAGGGATTCACAGTGAAGTTTTGTAAAGATGTAATTAGACCAAAAGCTTTAGCTGAGAATATAATGGAATAAAGGAACATTTAGTGAGACTGAGTAAGTTAATACTGCATAGAGACCACAATGGATTGGATATGCAATCCCCTCTCCTCAAAGGAAAATAAATTAAAATCAAAGCAACAGTTGCTGTAGTAGCAGCTAACAAGGAAACCTCTGATTCTCAAAAACTCTCAGAGTTTTCAGATCCTGAACTACCTTAAGTGGATCAGACTTCCAAAAGTGCTAAATTCCTATCTGCTGAAAATCCACTTTAGACATCCCCAAGTGGGAGATGAAGAAAATCAGTCATTTCTGGAAAGGCTGGCAGCTGCTTCTGCATAAGAGGGCAGCTGGAGAGCAGAGCCAAACCCCTTACATGATGATAAAGCAAAGCAAATAATTTCAATGAACATAAGGCTTTTGTCTCTCTTAGGCCATCCAAGCCATCTCCCAAGCAGTAAGACATGCTACTATTCCAAATCTGCTGCTGCATATCCCCCCCTGAGTGGGATACAACCCCATAAGACATGATTTTGCCACCTGTAGATGCTGACTGGGCAAACTGGGAGTGTTTCAGCATGTCCTGTGGCACAGACACACTGCTGGCTCAACACACAGTGCTAAGCCCTGTGCACTAATGGACTGTCACCATGGTGTGTGGCCCCTCAGATCCCACCATGAGCATTTCCCTCCTCTTGGATCAGCATCTTTGTTTGCCAGCAGTGTTTATGGTAATGGCACAGCACAGGGCTCAGCCCAAGCAGTCAGGAGTTTATAATCTGAATGCTACAGAGAACATTTGGTAGAATCACAGAATTACTTGGGCTGCAAGAGGCCTTAAAGATCACCTATTTCCAAACCCTTGCTATGGGCAGGGGTACATCCTACTAGATCAGGTTCCTCAGAGCTCCATCCAGCCTGGCCTTGAACACCTCCAGGGATGGAGCACCCACAACGCCTGTGCCAGTGTCTCACATTCTCACAGTAAAGAGTTTATTTCTAATATCTAATCTAAGCCTGCCCTCTTTGAATTTAAAGCCATTACCTCTTGTCCTGTCACTACCTGCCCTAGTAAAAAGCCTCCCCTCCATCATTCTTATAGACCCCCTTTATGCACTGGAAGGTGCTTTAAGGTCTCCCCAGAGTCCTCTCTTCTCTAGGCTGAAAACCACCAACTCTCTCATCCATCCTCACAGCAGAGGTGCTACAGCCCTTGTGGCCCTCCTCAACAGGTTGACATCCATCTTATGCTTGGGCCTCCAGAGCTGGATGCAGCACTCCAGCTGGTTTTCAGAGTGGAGTAGAGGAGCAGAACCCTTTCCCTCAGCCTCTCACCACACTGCTCTTGATGCAGTCCAGGACACAGTGGGAATTTTGGGCAGCAAGCACACATTGCTGGGTCATGTTGAGCTTCATCTTCCAGAGCAGAAGGTTCTTTCTCCCAGTTCCTGCTTTTGCCTTCTTGGCTCTGACTTGGGCAATGTGGCTGGGGCACTTGACAGTGAAGACCAAGGCAGAAACATCATCCATATCTCAGCCTTCTCCATATCTCATGTAACCAGGTCTCCTATTTCCTTCTGGAGACAGTCCATATTTTCCACCATCATCCTGTTACCAATCACATGCCTATAGAAGCTTTTCTTGTTGCTTTTGATGTCATTGGTCAGATTTAATTCAGTCAGGGCTTTTGTTTTCCTAACCTGATCCCTGGATACTTAGATGATATTTCTGTATTCCTCCCAGGTTAACTGTCTTTGCTTCCACCCTCAGAAGGCTTCCCTCAGACATCCTCTGTTTGAGATTTTCCAGGAGCTGCTTGTTCATCCATGCATTTTTGCCTGACAGCTTTGTTGGGACACATCTCTCCTAAGCTTGCAGGAGGTGATCCTTGAATATCGACCAGTTTGCTCGGACTCCTCTTCAGCCCTTGTGTTTATCCCATGGCACTTTACCAAGCAGATCCCTGAAGTGGCCAAAGTCTGTTCTCCTGAAGTCCAGGGCAGGAAGGTTGCTCTGCACCCTCCTTGCTGCACTAAGGTTCTCAAACTCCACCATTCCATGGTCACTGCAGCCAAGGCTGTTCCTGAGGTTCACCTTCCCCATCAGCTCTTCCTATGCTTAGGACAAGGTCCAGCATAACACCTCTCCTCATTGGCTCCTGTATGACTTGGAGCAGGAAGTTCTCTCCCCTCCTGCATTGCTTATGCCCAGATATGTTGTCCCTCCCAGGATCAGAGCTCCTGAACACGAGACCACTCCTATCTGAATAGAGGATACCATTTGCTCTGTCACCCTGGTTGGATTGCCTACAGCAGACCCAGACTATAATGTCACTTATCTTGTCCTCCCTTTAGTCCTGACCCATAAATTCTTGGTCCTCTCTTCATCCATCCCCAGGCAGAGCTCCATGCAGTGGCTCCATGCACTCCAGCTGCTCATTGACAGGACTCTGAAGAGCACCAAGAAGTTTCTGATGCTGGAAATACCTTCTCGCTTGGCTGCACTATCCCATGGTTTGTCAGGTGAAAGAGACAAGCCCCAACCAGTGCCAGGGGTAGGTAGCCTGGAGATGGCCATTCAGAAACTCCTTTGCCCTCTGGCCATGTCCACTGCCCAAATGCTTCACATTCCTTTGGCTCTGGTGGTGTGGCTGTGAGCAGGGTTTCATAAGGAGACCGCGAGCCAACAAAAAGCCTGGGTGGGGCCACGGAAGCTGGTGTAGTTCATGAGAAGGTCACACCCGTTTCATTTCATTCTAAACACCCCATTCAAGCAGTCTGGCCTTCAGCCTGGCCCACAAGTCAATGTGACAATGGGGTGTTGCATCTCTCCAGCCACCCAGCAGCAAGAAAGCACGGGGAATGGCTTAAAAGCCAAGACCAAAGTCTTACGAAAGGACTGCTTTTCCACCCATCCTTTACAGCAGGCACATTTCAGGCAGGAGAAAACCAGGAAAGCAGCAGCAGTAGATATGCTGTCCCTTCTTCCCCTGTGGCAAATGAAGGTCTGTTTTGGAAACACTCCTTCCTTGCAGCCCAAGCCCCTTGGTGCCCTAATCTTACTGCCCCTGCTGACACAATACATCTAAAATCACTAGGTCTGTTTCCTGCAGAGCTTCACTCCTCATCTCCCTAACTCCAGGAGTCTTAACTCCTCCCAGTCCACCCTTCACATGCCACATCCGCACATTTCCGTTCATCCTGACCTTCCCTCCCTCCCTTGTCTGATAGTCCTTCCCACACAAGCACCACATCCTTCCTGCCCTGGCCTCACCACAAAGCTGGGCTTGTTCACTGAAGCAGATCAGAATGAAACATAAGCATGACCCTTTGAATCAAAAGGATTAGGAGAAGTAAAGGAGAGGGCTGGCCGCTCGAATATGTACAAACACAAAGGGAGGAAGGTAGGGCCACCTCAGGTTGCCCTGGAGGTCCCTCTGCAAGGTCTTGCTGGGCTCAGCCTCTGGGACTCTTCCAAGACAAAAAAAACCCTAACCTGGCACTGATTCTTTACAAACAACTAAGAATGAAAGGGGGAAAAAAAAGGGGAAAAAAAAAGGGAAAAAAAAAAAAAAAAAAGAGAAACAAGCCCCCCAGAATGGGATGGTAATCGGGCTTACAAAGACTCTGCCTGCCCAGGGCACCAGGGGATAAAAAAGAGAATACATCCAGGAAAAGCAGGATGTATTCCCTCAAGGTAGTAGATATTTGCATGAGCATACCTCGTGATAGAGAAAGTCTGCATCCCAGAGGCTGTATGATCTAAATAGCAATATTGTAAATGTATTGGATGAGGAAAGGAAACACTATCTCATTGCCCTGTATTATGCATGAGAAACAGCAGTGCAGAGGGATGGGATAACTTACTCGCATCACGGGAAAATCACAGCAGAGCCAAGTCCCAAATCCCAATCCAGGGACTTAACCACAAGCTATTCTGTACTTTCTATTTTCTGTTAACAAAGGAAACAGTATTTTCCTGGATTTCAATCCCCAGTGATACTGCTGGATTTGCTGCCCAGTCATGAAATAGTCCAGGAGTGGGAAGAGCAGATGAAGCTCTAGTGAGTCATGAGCAGACACTGCCTCATTGTGCAACCTGGGCTGTGAGGGTCATGTTCAGCCCTCCAACTCGACTTCTGCTAGCGAGGCCAGACCTAAAACACCTCGTGCCTTTTCGTAAAATTCCCGTTTTGGTTTCATTGTGGGTTTCTTGCCCCCACTTTTTACTTATTCCTTGGGGCTGTTAGGCCAGGCTTAACAAGAAAAATCAGCCACCACCTCTGCACAGCCTAGAAGGGACACGGTTAACAACAGACCAGGCAGGGCTCTGCACTGCACAAACACCCAGGGCTTTCAAAGCATCAGGAGAGGGGAGCAGTGTTCAGACATCCATAATTGTTGAGCAGAGCTGACTCCACAAACACACACGCTTTTGATTGCAATCTGGCGACCACGCACACAAACCAGGGTTTCGCTCACCCGCCGCCCCCTCACTTTCTGACTCCAGGCATGGGGTGGCGAGGCAGGGCAGCCTCCCCCAGTGCACAGGCATGATGAAAGCTGGAAAAGGCAGCAGGGAAATTTCCTTAGCTCCCCTGGAGATATCCTTCTCCCTCTGCCTTTTATTTTCTATCTGCCTGTTTGTTTGGATAACTGCTGTCAGCCCATGGAGGGAAACCAGGCAAATCCTGCCAAGAGTCCCTCTTCCCATGGCTCTGGTGCAAGTCAGTCTCTAGCAGCCCCCAAACCTCAGCTCTCTGTAAGCAGCACAAGCCAGTCACAGGAGAAAGCTCTGGATACTTGGTGGGTTTTTTTCTAAAATGCATTTTCACCATGGTTATTTGGGAAAATGAAGCAGCTAACCTCTAAAGGTAGAGATGCCCAGGAGGCAGGAGGGTGCTATGGGGAAAAGGGGGAGGTGGCATCCCCTGTGAGCTGGCACAGCCTCACTCACAGCCCTCCCAACATAATCCCTGCAGAAGGCTAAGTGGGAATGAAGGTTTTGAAAGAAAATGCAGAGCACACCTGATGAGGCTGAGGAAGGGGCTGCCAACAGCCCCCCCATTAGCTCAACCCAAGCCTAGCCCTCCTAAGCCATACCCCATACCCTTGAGGGCAGCCACAAGGCACGGGCTCTCCCTCCCAGGAGCTGCTGGCTCCTGTCCTAAACCCCACTCTTCCTCCCTTGGGAAAGGGCCCCACCTACGGGTGAAGGACCAAGGAGGAGCTCTTGGCTCCATCATCACAGCCCCCTCCACTGCAGTTCAGACCAGGGGTTGTAGGGAGAGCACAGAAGAGCCAGGTTTGCTGAAGATGGGCTAAGGGGGCCCTTTGCAATGACAGTGCCATCTTCCAGTGGGTACACAGCAGAAAGCCAGGGGACCCAAACTTAAAAATTGGTGGCCTAGATGTGGGAGGCAGGTTAGAGGTTTGCAGGAAGGAAGAGCTGGGGAAGAGCTCAATGCAGACCTAGCTGTTGTATGAATGCAGCACAGACAATAAACTACTCAGAACCTGCATCCTGGTGGCTTTTGGTAAGTTCACAATCCAGCATCAAACTCCAGGACCTTGACCACATGTACAGTATGCTGATGGCCAGAAATGTGTCCTGGGACTGAAATGTGTTCTGTGTCCTGGGGGTCAACCAAGAAAAAGCTTAGGAAGCAGACTGTTCCCTGAGTTGCTTCAGAACTGCTTCATGAGGAAGTAAAGGATTCTGTAGAGCCACCTGTGCCCCTCTGTCAACCATAGAGTCTGAACAGCAAACTTAGGTGTAGTTTTCTCCCCTGCAGATTTCTAAGATTAGATTAATTCCACCCAAAGTGCACTGAGGCATTTCTTAGGTTCAAGAATAGGTTAAACAAGTTATCAGAACTAGAAAATTCTGGTGCTGGGAATAGAGGACAGAAATGCCCTAAACCTGACTTCTTCAACAAGTTGTTGAAGGATAATATCCATGATCCTCTATCACAGAATTTACAGATAAACTCTGGGGCCATGTCTTCCAAATTAAGACAGCTGCCATGCAGAGGAAGTGATAAGAAAGAACCCTTAGATTCTGCTTTGTTTTTTCAGAGAAGGCCACAGCTGAGGGCATCTGCACCTTTCCCAAGCCATCAGCTCCTTGACAAACAGCCCATTTCCTCTACTGTCCCCATTCCTGCCAGGGCACCACAGAGCTCAGCCAGCAGTGACAGACCATGTTGCAGATTATGGATGACTTGCTTGCTGGCAAGCAGACTCCACCTCCCTTTCTCCTAAGCCCCTTGACACAAAGGACAAAGCAATGCCTGTACAAGCATCACCAGTCCTTGCTGCTTGGCTGATCAGCATCATCCCAGGCAGAGAAACATCAGAATTTTTGCTGGAAGGGAGCAGGAGCAGCTCCCAGAAGCAGAATGCCCTGCTTTGTCCCGAAATGGAGCACAACCCTTTCACCCCTTGCCGTGCTCCCACCCGCCTTCCCAGCTCCCAACCTTCAGTCCTTTCAACACCCACAGTTTTTCCACTCTGCCACGAAGCCCTGAGAAATTCCCTGCCAGAGGACTTTGTTCAAATGGGTTTTTGAAAAAAAATAAATAAAATAAAATGCAATTCCCTACTCCAGGCAAACGGGCTCCTTCTTTTCCTCATGAGGAAGAAGGATAATAGCAGAGCCAGGGGGAAAAAAAAAATCCCAACAAACTATCCCCAAAGCCTGCTGTAATCAAAAGAATAATTGCTCCAAGAGATTTAAGCCTACAGCTGAGTCACTAAAATGAAAAAACTTCTCCGTGTCCATAGAAAGCAAACAACTCTTGGGTGATGCAGCAGAGATTCTCTACAGCCTTGTTAGAAGGAAAGAAAAAAAGCAGCCAAATGTAATTAATCACAGTCCCAGAAGAAAGGATGAAATCTCTGTAATTAACTGCCTAGACTCATCTTTCCACTTTTGAAAACAAATCCAGCTGCCTACTTCTGTTTTCCACCTTTCACCCACAGGGCTGCCACAAAAGTCTGCAGCAAACACCAAACCACCTCCCTTTAGGGGTGCACTCACCTGCAGCAAGTGGCCCCACAACAGCTTTGCAGAAAGGGAGGGAGAACCTCTGCAGAGTGCAAACAGAACTCCTTCTCTTTGTCACCACCTTTTGTGGATGAACTGTTAGGGAGTTTGCACTCCCCAAGAACCTGTGTAGCCCTCAGCTGAACTACAGGAGTTATTTTCAAGCTGAAGGTATTTATATCCACAATGCTTACCCAATGATCAATTACCAGAAAAGGCCAATTAAGGAAAAAACAAAAAAACTCCATAAAAACAGGAAAACACTTTCCAAATGGTTAAATGGTTACAACTGCTTGTGTTAATAAATTGTCTTATACTTCATCCTCAGGTGGTGAAATTTGCCTGACCAGTAAAGTTGTGGTAAACATGGGGGGAAAATGTAGCACTTCAAAGAGAAGAAGAGGAAGGGCTGGAGCTGGTGGTTACAGTTTAACAGTGGAGGTTAGGATCTAACATCCAAAAAATCCTATGCAAATCAGAACAAGACATTCAACTTCCCCAGGGCTCCCTTAATAAATAAGGGTTGACAAATATTATTCCAACAATGAAAACAATAACAGACCAGTTCTTTAGGTCAAATACATCAATGGTAAATACAATACAGAAGAATAATACCAAAATTACATCAGCTGAGGAACTGAGACGGATTTCTACTCCCTCTCTTGTATACAAAGCACTGCTAACATGAATAATGCTGTCAACAAGACATGGGGAATGCTGGCCAGCTTTGTGGTGAGGGAAAGCAAAGAACACAGAGTGGACAGAAATCTCCAGCTTTGCTCTTCTATGACACAGCAGAAATGCTTCTTTTCAATGGAAGGTGATTGGGTCATTCTTCTGGGGAAAAAAATGGAAGTGATTACGCAGCTCTGAGTACAGCTGAAGCCTTCCTGTAGAAATGTGGGAAAGAGGGAGGGAGGATTAGCAGCCAGGCTGTGGGACACAGCAGCCAGGCCGAGGAGCCTCGGGCGTGTCCCTGGGGCAGCACCCGCTCCTCTCCCCGGGTCGGGGCGGCAGACACGGCCGGAGGGGATGGCGATGCTCTGCTGGTAGCACAGAGCTGTTGCCACCTGAATTCCTGCTCTCCACCGGTACCAGCCAAAACACTGAAGCCCGGTGGATTGTTCCTCTAATCTTTGCACTGAAATCCGGCAGAGGAGCTAAGCACACTGGGGTTTGGCTGCAGCAAACCTTGCTACTGAACACCCAGACCGGCTTCCTAAGCCTGAAGCTGCTGTTTATCCCATCGTACCAACCCTCTGTGCACAGCAGGGCGCTGCCAGCACGGTACAGCTCATCCCGTGCTAACAGAAATCCCTATCGTCCTTCCAGGAGGATGCACAGATCCTCATGGAGAAGAGCAGGTGCTGCATGCAGACAGGCTGCTCTGGCCAGCCCTGCCATGGGACTGCAGAGCAGCCCCAAATGCGGGCTCTCGGCTGCCGGGCAGGAGCAGCGGGATGAAGCTGCCCTCCGCAGGACGCAGGGAAACAAGCCCTACACGGCAAAGCCAGGAGCTAGCTCGTTTTCCATCTGCAGCTGTCCTGCTCTCCCATAATTACGGACAAGGTTCACTTTTCTCAGCGTTGTGCTGAAGACACAAAGTTTAAGGTCCAGAAGCTTTCAAAGTGAGCGGGGAGTCTGGAAGCACCAAGCCCTAACTTGCAAAAGCTAAACTGCCTTCAAGTCAATGTCCCTGACTAATTAAATGACACAGGAGACTCCCTCCCCCTGCTACTTTTCTATAAACCTGTGACTGATGCACACACTGGAAAGTGAAACCCCATAAATTTTTGCTAGACAGCAATGCCACTTCTATGTTGATGTTTAAATATGGTCATATAACCAAAGCTGAGAACTGAGGTAACCTTTACTTTCAGTTAACACATAAAGGTCTACAGTCACTGTATTTGGTTAAAAATAACAGTTATTAAAACCAGCACTCATCCAGCAACATCTATTAATACCTTTAAATGCTGATCAGTTAATATTATGTATGTCTCCAATTTTAATTTTACGTAACCATGTAATAACTACAAAATGAATCCTCCTGATCAGTTTTGTGTCATTTGGCCAACACTGCCAAGGTACAGCAGCCAACAGGTTTTAGGGCTGCTCCGTAAGGTTACAGCATTCTCCTCAACCTATGATAGGATTTCATGCACTAAATTGCATCACTGCAGACCTGAATGAACAGTGGGATTCAGACAGCAACACACAACACCCCACATCATAATCCACTGTGCCCCATGCAAAACACTCAGGAGATGCATGACCATTCACAGTCCACAGAGCTTATGGCACTAGGACAAGGATGGGAGTGATTTGTACCCTCTATCCTATGCTGTAGAGTTATTTTAACCTGAGTCTGCAGAGGCAAGCATCCATAGTAAAGAGAAGTAGAGCAAAACACAAACCTGAATGCCCACCAGGGACTTTCTTCCCCCACCAGAGCAATGCTGGGGAATCCTCCAAGGAGATCGCAGCCACATGCACTTCACTGCCTGCAAAATTCTCTGACACACCATACCTTTTGAGCATTTATTCCCTACTGCAGAATGTAAGAGAAGGTGGCAGCCTGCTGTGGGATGCCAGGCTGTGGAAAGTCAACATGGAATTGTCAGGTGTGTGCTTCATCTTGCTGTGACAGGGTTAGACCTCCTCACTCTCTTCCCCCACTGTCCCAAGCTTGCCTTCCCCTTTCCCATAGTCTTGCCCTATATTGAGCATCCCCCAAAGACACCATTTTCTCCACAACTTTCACAGTGCTCCTGATTTCCATTTCTCAGTTATACAATGTCATTTCTTAAAAGCTGCTTTTCAGCACACTCAGCTCCAAAGACAAGACAATCAGGAGAAAGACAAAATTCACTTCTCAATCTAGTTTTTAAATGTATTTAAGTAGGCAGAAGGTGAGATTTTCAACAAGTTCTCCTTGAAAACAGTGGGAGTATTCTTTGTAGCAGCACGGAAAGCAAAATGTTGAGTTCTGGTATGGTCCTCTACTGCCACCAGGAGTAAGACAGCATCAAAAGCTGCAGGGCAGCAAAATATCCCTTAGCAGCTCCCTCAATGACTGCAACTAAATCAGTACCAAACAAGTGAATCACTTACCCGAATTTGGTGGACAGAACACCTCCCACGGCAGAGCCAGCAATGATGCCCACTCCAAAGCAAAAGCCCAGCTTCCCCAAAGCACCAGCACGTTGGGAAGGAGAGGTCATATCTGTAATAACCTTCTGAGCACCTGCAGGGGGGAAAAATATCCCTTAAAAAAACCTTACCACAGGGTTTGAGCAGATGCCCCAGCAGTTCCCATGGTTTTATTGCTAAGCCATTAAGAGCTTTTTGGGTTTTTAGTTTTGTTGTTTTTTGTTGTTTTTTTTTTTCCAATTAAAACTTTTCTGGGATGGTTTCTGGTTAGACGCAATTTCCCCAGCTTTTAATTTTCATATTTTGCACGGAAGAGGGCTTCCAAATGGGCACTGTCAATCTCCTCTGGGAGCCCCATAGTCCATCAGTTGTGAACACAACAGACCACCAGTCATGAGAAACAGAACCATTCAAACCACTCAAATAAACCACTTCACAAGTGACAGGAAGCATTATCAATTTGATTAGTCTTGCATGAGTTACATGGACTTCTAGTAGCTGAATTTTACGTCTTTCACAAGAAAAGTATAGGAAACATCAGCCAAAACAGAACAGCTTGGTGGGTAATGGAAGGTATTTTTGTAATAATGATTAACTTTTACCAGTATGCTCATTTTACCAGGAGAAAGGGAGAAGATTTTGTGTAAAATATCCTGTCTGCAAGAAGGCAGCTGAAAAGTCTGGGGTAACACTGCTGCCAGCAAGTGACTTGTACCCATGTCTGGATGATCAAGGCCAAAGAATTCCCTCAAGATTCTACAGGAAGATGTTACTGGAACTCAGACTAATAAGCACTGCTTCCCACAGGCAGTACACCTGCTGCTCCATGTTCCCACCATTTCACCCCTGAGGACCATCACATGTTCCTCCTGCCTTCCTTCATGCTGTTGAACCTGTTGACTTCCCCTAAAACAAGCAAGAAGAGGGGGAATCAGGCAGGAAAAGCAATTTGGAAAGCTACTCATCCCTGACTGACCTTACCTGGTATCCCATGCATGAACACCCCTGGCAGCCTGGAGAGAAAGAGGAGGGGGATGTTGGTGGAGAGGGACATCAGCAGGAAGAAAATGCTTCCAGATGCACAGGAGAGAATTAAGGCTGCTCGGGCACCAAATTGGTCTGCAAACCTGGCACAGAAATGGCACAAGGTTGTCAGTTTTCTATTTAGGTTAAAAAAAATTTTAAAAAAAAGACTTCTCAATAGTAAATCAGTTTTTCTCCTATTTAAGGGAAAAAAACAACACTGCAACTAAGCACACTAACAAACAACCACAAACCCCCAAGCCCCAAAACACAAACAGGCAAAAACCCCAGTCAGATCAGGTTTTGACCCAGCTCCAATTCTTTGCTGTAATTCAACTCCAAAAATCCTAAAAAGCTTAAGCTGGACAAAGTCTGAGAATACCACAGAAAGGGTTCAGAGCAACAAGGGCTAAGATGACCATAAAACAGGCCTTAGATAGAGTTTCTCATTACAATTCCTTCTTCCTTCCCTGTATTTAAGCTGCCTATTACAGATAGCAGATGAATATTACCTTGCATAGCAATTAGTTGTGTTTAGACTAAGAGCAATAACTCCCAAAAAATGCCAGGGTTAGTCTACAAACAGAGCTAAGCTTAAGAATTTAAAAGGTTTTGTGTTGAGGGAGAGGTACAGGTCAAAACTTTGCTGTTTACATGTAAGCCAGGGTAGTTTACATTTGCTGTTTGTAATCTAAAGACCACAAATTATTACCTAGTTGGTGTGGGAATTTTTTTGTTTTGTTACTTAAAAGTAAACACAGTGCTTTATCTTTTCATGTCTGTTTAGGAGCATCAAGCAAGAACACGAAAAACTGAGCTAAGAAACACATTCTCTCTTATCCCCTTTCTTCCTATTTTCTATTTAATCTGTCCCTACACTGACACCAAAGCAGTCTCATGTCTAAGAAAAATCGTTTTTATCTCAAACCTACATTGCAAATTTCGGCTTCAATCTGGCAAAGGACACCCTCAATCCCAGCCAGATTCTGGTTTGCCATTTTCCTTCCCTTCAGCAGTGACTCTGGATATTAGTGAATGACATGCAGCGGGGAGAACCAGATTTCAGATGGCACCAGATCCAGGACAGAAATACTACTTTAGGTTTGTGTATTAGTAGGAAAAGCATTAAAAGTGGGCTCTTTGCACCATCTCCATTCTTAGGAATGCCTTTTCTGCCAAGCAGTACAGTAGAATCAAATGTTGCTGTTATTTATTTGAAAATGTGTCCAAGGGCTGAGATCAGAGCCTCAAAGAGCAACGCTCCATGTACCAGAGGATCCTGTAAGAGCTCCCAATCTACATCAGCCAGAAAGTAAATTTCCTGCAGGTAAACTGAAGCAGCACACACCAGCTCCCTATCCATTTATTAACTTGCTCATCAGTAGCAGGATCAAGAAGAGAAGTTAGATTTTCTCAGTCCCATTTTAGTTTTCTGTCACTGAATTACACATATCTTTCATGGTTTTATTTTTCCTGGTTTTATTTTTTCTGGTCTTTAGGAATGTATTCTCCCACCACTCAATTTTTTTAGGGCAATTTGCATTTCATTAGGAACAGGAGAGTCTGTTCCATGGGGTAAAGAAGCAGAAAACACAAGTATTTTCCACTCCTTTCTTATTTTGATAGCTTGAATTTATAGATATTCTTAAAAGATTCTCAGAAGTTCTTAAAGGTCCATGCAAGTCTAAATTTGTATTCAACACGGATGCAGATTCAGCTGATGAAATGACACCACCTTCACTTATTGTAATTGACATCTCTACTTACCATCAATAAATACCCTCAATTTTTTTTTTTTTGTTTTCCCAGTCACAGGCCATTTCTAAGGTTACACATGCAGGATCAAGCTGTTAGGACCTGGGCTTTGAGGACTCTGGTGGTTTAAGCCCATTCCCAGGATATTGTTACACTTAAATGTGTGCCATTAAAATGTAGCTAAGTTAATATAAAGGCTGCTTCTATGCTGCAGTATTTCTAATAATAGCATTTATTTTTCCCTTGCTCATTATGAAATCCTCAAACATTTCAACAGGACCACAAACCAGAACGAAATTATTTTTATGAAAGTGTGAAAATGCCTGGCCTTTTTCAGCTATGTAAAGGGTCATGAGAATCATTCTCACTTACCTTCCAAAAATGTAACCTCCCACGAGCTGGAGAACACCAAAGATGGTCTGGAGATAGCCAAACCCCACTGAATCCAAACCTAGGCTCTTTGCCAAGTACTGAAAATGAAAAAAAAAAAGCAAAAAAACCCTCAAAACCAAAAAGCAAATAAGTGGAAAAGAAGCACACTATATTTAAAAATAAACATCTTAATATCCATGTGGAGAGGATCATAGCTCCAAACAACCACTTCCTTCAGCTCCCCACCCCTACAGAGGAAATCTTCAGTGGGCCAGACACTGGCAGCTTAATAAAGACCAAATGCCTCTATCCCACACCCTGAAGGACAGGGAGATGTGATCAAAACCATCCATTTTGCACCAGCTGGCACGTTTGTATCATCATTTACCTTTGCAGTTCAACGCAGCTGAACATATTCAGCAACTGCTAAGGTGGATAAGGGAGGTTTTAAATGCCTTCCTGCCTCCAGACCCTGCACCTGGAACAGCCCAGCCACCCTCTGGGAGATAACTATGGAAAAGT
Source organism: Hypocryptadius cinnamomeus (assembly GCA_013400635.1). Classification (NCBI taxonomy): domain Eukaryota; kingdom Metazoa; phylum Chordata; class Aves; order Passeriformes; family Zosteropidae; genus Hypocryptadius; species Hypocryptadius cinnamomeus. The sequence continues at coordinate 17,528 of VYZP01064657.1, read as the reverse complement.
TCTTGAGCTGTTGTTTAATCAAGCAAGCCAGAATCAATGGAAGTACAACATGAGCAAATGTTGCCTTTACTAGATGGCACACCCACAGCCTGAGCTTGCAAAAAACACAGATGCACACCTTGAAGAGCCAAAGGGCAGTTATTTCTGATTCATGTTTTTGTTGTGTCATGCTTTTGTTTCACCTGGAGGCACAGGGAGACCTTATCTCTCTCTACAACTGCCTGAAAGGGATTGGAAGCCAGCTGGGGTCAGTCTCTGTTCACAAGTAACTAGCCATAGGACAAGAGGAAATTACCTCAAGTTGTGCCAGGGATGGTTTAGATTGGATATTGCAAAATATTTCTGTACTGAGAGGCTTGTCAAGCACTGGAACAGAGTGCCCAGGGAAGTGGTGGAATCACCATTGCTGAAGGTATCTCAAAAATGTGGAGATGTGGCACTCAGGGACATGGTTTGATGGTGGACTTGGCACTGTTAGGTTTCTGATTGGACTCAATGACCTCAAGGGTCTTTTCCAACCAAAATCCTCACTGATTCTATAAAATCAGATACAACTGAGTCCGGTAAGTGAGAAGCAATGAATCCCACTGAGCTAGTTAATCACACACTCAGAAAACCCCACCTTTGATCTGAAACCTCTGCTTCCTGAGAGCTGCTGGATGGGTCACTCTCACACTCCATGCAAGAAGACACAAACTACATCAGCTTCACCCAGGGCCCTCAGGCCAGGAAAGAGCTCTGGGTGCTGCTGCAGCCCAAGCAATAAATCAGCTTTTATGGATTGGCTGTACCCTGGACAGAGACACAGCCTGCCTGTTTGGTAAGAATACCAAGTATTCCTTTCAGTTTCAAGGATTCCTTTCCTCTTTCCTGCTAAAAACTATCTTCTGACTTTGCTGGAAAGCCACAGAGGCCAGCATTGAAGGAAATGTGCTGTGGAGCAAGAGAACCCATACTCACAGGCATGACTCCCATCTGCATGAAGAGCAAGGTCAGGTCTAGAGCTGCAATCACATAGGCAACACGGATCACTTGCCGCCTTTTGACCTCTCCCAGGGTGTCATTCCTCATTCCTGAGGCTTCCTCCTCACCTGCAGAGCTGGTTTTTGCATTCATAGTGCTCACAGAATGGCTTGCTGCGGGACGGGCTGGAAAATGACACGGAGGCACTTGCTAGCTGCGAACGTGAAGCGTAGATAAGGGGCACAAACTGTGTGCACAGTTCAAAGCTTACAGCGCGAAAGGTGCTGAGCCAGCATGCCACGGATTTTATGTTTCTTTCTTTCTTTTTCCCCTCTTCCCTTTGCCTGCTTGCTAGGCAGGATCAAAGGTACCCGTGCATCAATCCACGGATCTGGTTCTTCAGCCTTGTGGGCTCACTGCCCCAAGTGCCATCACAACAAAATCAGCTGGAGTGTCCCAGCGAAGTGAAAGTGAACATTGCCCCAAACAAGAGCATGTGATAAGCTCTTCAACTCTTTTAACTGCTTCATTTCCTTCACTTTTACTGCCCCTGGTGGCTCAGGAGAGAGGACTGTTTTAATTCTTCATGAAAGGCACTTTGCTTTTATTTTTGGAGGTTGCAAGTGAAGCTTACAGCAGAACAGCTATTTCCAATTCCAGTACGTTTATACAGACCCTGGAACAAACATAACTCTTGCATATAGTCAGAACCCCTCTCATCACCTTTTCCTGAGCCATTTTCCCTCTTTTCCAGGTGCTGCAAATTTGTAGTAATTTGGAGCTAGCAAATGTTCACATGTGACTCCACTCGAACTACAGATTACCAGCCAAGGTCAAAAACATTGTTAAAAAAGTATTAAATCCACACAAATCATGAGGCTGACTGCCAACTGGGAAATAAATAAATAAGACTCATTTATCCTTTGGGGGTTTTGTTGTTTGCTTGCTTGTTTACTTAGGGTTTTATTTGTTTGTCTGCTTGCTTATTTGCTTGGGGGTTTATTGTTTGTTTTCTTACTCATTGAAGCCTGGAAGTCTGGTTGAGGATTATCTTTCTTTTGAGGAGAAAAAGAAGGCAGAGATTCCAATGCTCTGACTTTGCAGAATTATAAGACTTTTAGAAGCAAGGGAACTTCAGAGCTCATCCACCCTGCTGCTTGAACACCTCGGTTCAGCTGTGGTTTTTTCTAGGCAAGCTTTGAAAATCTCAAAGAAAAGAGATTTGCCCCTTCTCTAAGTATCTGGGAAAGAAGTTTTTCCTACTGTCCAATCTGAATTTCTTGTGCTGCAGCTTGACCATGTCACCCAGTCCCTCTAACTTAGTAACACCTCAGCTTAGAAACAGAGTCTTGACTCACCATGAAGGCTGACACAGACACATCAACACAGAGACATGCACAGATGTTTGCTGGCTAGGATCTGGAGTGGTTGTCAGAGCTCTAGGATTCCAACCAAGCCTAGGGAGAGTGGCCTGTGGGATCTCTGGGCACACCTTTTTGTTCAACATGTCACCACCAAGCCCTGGGATTTGCTGAAGGCTGCCAGGCTCTACGTCCTGGCAAAGGAGGGGGAAGTCCAAAGGTTAAATCTTTCATCAGGGTTGGGTACCATATCACTGGAGATTGCACAGAAACAACCCTTCACAAACTCAGAGCATCAGTGAAAAAAGCACCTTCAAAAATTACTTTCCTACAGAAATACTGGCACTCAAGCAGATCCAACTCACAAGACCCCAGAATTTGGATTTCTTACTGAGGAAGGATGATTACCCAGCACATATCCCAGCCCAGCAAAGGATCAGTGCTCGACATTGGGTTCATCTCAGAGCAAAACAATGGATCTGCCTGCACTTTGAATGTCCTTCAGCACATCATCACTCCCTGGCTTGTGCTGGATAGGCACAATGTACAAATTACCATTGAATAGAAGAGCAAAATTAATGACAGAATTCTGTTTATGGAGGTTTTGAGGCAACCAAAAAAGCGACTCATGCAAATGCAATGTACAACTGTGCTTACAGGAAACCTTGCTGCTTTGGACTTGAAAAGCATCAATAATTTGACTGGTGGGTTTGTCTCAGCAGCAACTGAAAACAGCTCAGCCAGGACACCAAAGACTTGCAGATGCAGCCACACTCCACCAGACAGGAGCCTTGTCCTGCCAGGGCATGCAGTGCAGACAGCTAGCCAGACACATGCTCTCCCTTGGATTTGGCTTCTTTTTACTGGCATTGACAAGAGAAGTGAAGTAAAAAACCACAGAGTTTAATTTCCAGCCTCTGGGGCTAAAGGCACAGTTCTAAAAAGCAGGAAGCTAAACTTGGTGCCTGGTGGGGAGGTGTCCATGGAGAATAAGCTGTGATCATCAGCTCCTGTACACCCCCACCCCTGGAGGGTTTAGCACCCAAGACTGCTCCTTAGCATCCCAGATCAGGCTGCAAGTAAGAAAATGCTCTGGTGATCCTCTTCTAGCAGTCATGTCCTTGGGCAGGATCATTTCTCTCCCCATCCCAGCACTTTGAGCCACACAGGACAAAGGCAAGCAGGTGGCAGCTTTAAGCCATCTTTACAAGCCAATGGCCAGGTCGTGTCCACACTGCCCTGGCCCCAAGCATGCAGGGATGAGCTGTATTCTCCAAACCTGGCCAAGATGTCAAACCATCTCAGTATCCTCTTGCAAGGTCTTCTGCAGAGGAACTTGGGTTTTCCTGTCTTTCAGTGCCTGATTTTTAGAACCTTGCCCATGAATCCATTGGCCTAAAGGCTAAATGTGGCAGCAGGAGCACTGATGGGAATACAGCCACTGTGATTGACACAAGACAAATTCTCCTCCTCCCCTGAGTGAGAGGTCTGACTGAAAATGTCTGCAGGAGCCTAAGTATGGTAGAGATTAACCCCATTCCCAGCTATGCCCCACTGTATACCACATTTGCAGCCATGCAGCTCAAGGCCAGCTCATTTATACCTGCAGTGATAATGCACCATTAATGACAGATGGCATAAGCTGGCACTGCACTTTTATCTAAAGGCTCCTTCTGGCTCAATTATAGACTACACCATGGGTAGCACTTGGTCGCTGACAAGCCATCTTTGAAAAACAAAATTAATTTTAAAACTGGGGAGGAACAGGTTATGAAAAGGAAATGAGTTTTCTTGGGTAGGATAAATAAACTTTGAATAGACATATATTTCAGGGAGACTACCATGAAAATGAGCAAGAAGATAAATATCTTGTGGTAAAATTGCAGATTAGTCCATTAGCTGCTCATTAAGCCTTGACACTTATTCTCAGCAATTTTGGAGTATTTATAGTTGCCTTCCTGTGTGTCTTTCCTGAGGCCTATTTATCTGGTGATCTCTGAAAAAAATTGAGCAGGAAACCTGAGAACATCTTTAAAAAAAATCATAAAGGCTCACTGTTTATGTTACTTGGGCAGAAATTTTTTCTTAAATTGCTGGAATGGGAAGCAAGGCTAGCACATGCATAGGGAAGGGAAATCCACCCACATCAATACCAGAAGTTGAAAATGTTGGTTGGAAAACAATGAACTGGGGGGGGGAAATAAATCTCGAATCCTTCTCTGAACTTGGTGTTTTTTAGTACAGAGGAGGCTTAATATGATCTGGAGGAACATGAAGTACCCTGGGTGGGAGCCTGCAGGGGGTCCAACCAAGTTTTCAGCCCCAAAGGAGCCTTGAAGAGGCATGAAAATGTAGATATAATGCCCTGCAATGAAGGGCATCTCTCAGGCCTCAATCCTCTATGAATTTGAACTGGCCAGTGTCTTCAGCTACACAAAAAAATCAGAGATGGGATGAAGCAAATCCCGCTCCAGCATAGATCAGCCACAAGTCCTTGCCCTTGTGGGTGTGCATGCACACCCATGGCAAACATGACAGCTGGCTGGGAATGTCAGGGAGGGAATCACTGCCTCTTGCTGTCAGCAAAACTTTCATTTCTCCTTGCAAAGAGAAACAGCATCTCTGTGTGCTGTGCACTGCAGGTGCCAGGAGAGACATGAGGTGCAAGTTGAAGCATTATGAACATACCTCATCTCCCTGCCCAAGAAGCAGCAGAGAAAACCCTTCCTCTCTCTGGAAGAGCACTGAGAGGCCACCAACCAAAACCAGTGAGGCAGGCAGACATTCAGACATGGAGGGACATAACAACCCTTCACAGAGACCCAGTCCTCAGGGAGCCATTGTCCTGGGCATGTCTCTTAAACTCTGTAACATGAGAAAGGAAATGGAAGAACTATCTCCAAGCGATCCCTCAATAGTGGGAATGCTGAGTGGCTGTAATGAGGGAAACTGCTCAACACCAGCCATGGTCGGTGGGAGCCATCAAATCTGCAGGATCTGGCCTGATCCCTCTCTTTCCCTGACCCCAAGAATAAGGGAACAGGCCTCATTTGTATTCTGGTGAAAGATTTATACAGTTAAGCAAATAAGAGCATAGATGGCCTGGTATTGCCAAAATTATACCCCAAGTTTGTTGACTGATTTATTCCTTTGTCTAATTGTGTCCATGAAAAAAGCAGCTCACTAATGAATGGAAAAAGACTCCACATGGCCAGCAAAAAAAGGGGGGGAAAAGCAGCCATGTTTAGTTTACAAAATAGCACAGTCTTCAGGGATTTTCATAAAAACTGCAGAGACAGTCCAAATCGACAATGAAATCAGATTCCTGGTAGCTGCTGAGCTCTTTTGGCTTTTTCTATGTGTGTATTAAATTGCAAAAAGCAATTATTTCTAATTTGTTTTTATAAAAATGCTGGTGCACTTATTATGCCTGGCAAATTATTTTGTAAAATGGAAAAGGCTATTGTTCATTCTCTTGGTGAAGTCTTTGTTACTTAGCATATTAAACTGCAAATCACATTTTATCTGAAAGGTCCCTTCCAACCCAAAGCATTCTACGATTCTATGAAATATGGCTGGTTATTATTAACTTTTTAATGGTAAACCCCCAAAGCTCCAGCTAATACTGAAGCCTCATTTGGTGCCCTGTAAAAACAAAAAGACGTTGAGACTCAAATGAGGGAAAAGCATTAAATCCTCCTTGTCTTGCAGATGGGACTCTAACAGACAGAGGGGTTTAATGACTTCCCTGAAAACAGAGGAAGTCTGTGGAAGAGGCTGGAGTCACATTCAATCATCCTTTGGATGCCAGTTCCCTTGTTTAACCACAGGGCAGTTTCTTCCCTCTAATATTCTGGAAAAATTAAAATAAAAGAGAACATTTCTGAATGCTGGAACTTGACAACAAAGCATGCAGATGAGACAGAGACTGTGTCAATTGTAAAGGAGTTTTGGAAAAATCCTGTGGCCTGAATACAGGAGAGTTACACCAAAAATGACATGACCAAATAGGAAGAAAAACTCAGTTCTTTGCACCCATCCAGTCTCCTGGGCTCCAGCAGGACCTCACTGGGGCAGGAGCCTCCTGTGCCTGCTCACACTGAGTGGCACCTCGTGTAGGATGATTTCAGCTCGGCCTGAGGACTCACTCTGGATCATCTCCCAGGTGTGGCCATGGCTGTGGCTCTCCCTAGCAAACAGAAACCCCTCGAGTTTCAGCGAGCTGTTCCCATGTAGTGCAGAATGGCTGCTGGGCTGCCTCTCCTTCAAGCAGGGACATCAAAAAGCAGCGAATGCCTCCAGTCTGTTATGCCAGAACACTGAAGAATCAGCAAGCAAAAGATGACCCTTAGTGAAAGCCCAGGTCTGCTGCATGGCCTCCCTGCTGGGCAAATGGTCTCTCCTAGACCTGACATTGTTCCTCCACAAGCCACGCTTGTTTCCAGCAAGCCTGACCTATCCATCTTTGGAGGAAAATGTGATTGAAGGACTGGTTTGTTCCATCAGCTGCTGAGCAGGGTCCAGGCAAAACTCCACACACTAATAAGCTGTGGTGACAGCCCAGGATCAATGGGTGCTTCTGCTGCCTCTGTGGTTGTGTCTTCAGCTTCCTGGCATGTTGGCATGCCCAGTCTTCAGACAACTCGCTGCTGGATAATGGATGAAGCCCTGGGCTCCAAGATACACACAGTGCATTGGGAGTCCGAGGTTCACAGCCAAAGAATATTCTAGAAGTGACAAATCCGGATGCACACACAAATGGAGCCTCAAACTTCGCCTGCAATGTACAATATTTCATTCAGCTGGTATTACACAGCCACCTTCTGGAATCGCAGCAATGTCTGGAATGCAAAAGCTGTTTATCATTTAAATAACATTTAGGCCATTATAATTTATATGAGAATTGTGCCTGATTGGGGCTGTATGGAGCTTCTTGTTGTGGTTTGCTGTAGGAATGCTGCAGATTTCCTCGGCACACATAACATTCTGCACACAATGGGAGTCCCAGACATTTTCAACTAGTCTCAAGCCTGCTGCCTTTACCAAAACATTTTCCTGTGTCAGAATCAAACAATTGCCTGATTTATAAATCTCAAGCATTCAGGAGACCACCAGCAACACAATGCAACAAGAATCTCTCTGTCATTCAGCCTTCCAACAAAGCTGTACACAGCACAAACAAAACACGGGTGTGTATCCAGTGTTCCTGCAAGTGCACATTTCTGTATAGAGCAAGGAGGAAAGGGCAAAGCCTGTGTCTGTAAAACCTTGCACATCCCAGAGACAGCTCCCCCGCACAGAAGGGGGTCTGTGCTACATGCTGAGACAAATCCTTACTAGTTCAGGGCCAGGGGAGACATTTCCTCTCCCAGTCTTGCACAGAACCAACATGCCATAAGTGGGGAGAGGACAGCTGACCCCATGGCTCCACCCCCTACAAGAGTTGGGGATAAACCTATGTTGCAGATATTTGCTGCCTATGGCTGGAAGAGAACAAAGTCCAGAGTCATGCAGGCTGGATTTATCAGCAGCTCAAAGATGGTGAAACGTGCAAACATGGCATCTGATCTATCTGGGCTCTAAATGACTTACAAAGCCTCATGCGAGGTTCTTATTCTTCTCCCTCTAAGTAAAACACCTCATTTCAGATGAAGGCTTGAATGGTCTTGCAAAATCAGAGCAAATCCTGGAGCTCACACTGCTGCAAATTGGAGCAGAGTGCGTACCCCTGCATATCAGTCAACTCACCAGGAAAACCAAAGTTTTTAAAGATCTGGAAGACACAAGCCCTTGGAGGTGTCCTCTCTGCCAGCTAGGTCTGCACCCCCTGCATCAGCAATAAAGGCTGTAGCCACGGCTACTCAGGGAGAACAGTTACAATCTTGATTTTAGTTAGAAATACAAGAACAATGACAGTCCTACAAATGCTGGGTTTTTTGTTCAAACCACCAGAAGGCTTTGGAGATGCTTCATGGTTTCCTCCTGGCCTGCACATACAATATCTCCTTGAATTTACCTGAGACAAAAAGAAATGAAATGACCTTTCCTGGAAGTGGGAATTCCTCATGGACTCCTTAGCACTGAGATTGTAGGGGGAACCCACTAAGACTCTTGAGTGGGATATGAGGAATCCTCACAGTGGTTTGGGGAAAATTTTCAAGCAAAACCAGTGTTGAACACTGAATACAACTCTAGCATGGACAGATAGATGAGAGTGGAAAAGTTTAGATGACACATCTCTAAGCTCAACCTCCTCTATCATATAATTCAGTCCCACTTCAAATATATCTGAAATTTTGCTGTAAGAAGCCAGAACCTGCATGGTATAATTCAATTCTCTTCTTTCCAGTTTCAACCTCTATAGGCACGGCCTTCCCTCGGAGCAAACGATGAGGATGCATTTCTAACATGTTGCAGGTATGTCTGTCACAAGAAGACACCAAACCTGATCAATTGTTCTCTCTTGAAAGCACATTTCTTATAATAGTTCTTCAGAATTATTTTGGAACAACACCAGGACCTGTGAATTACATTTATCTCCCTTTGTAAAGAATCAGAGCAGACTTTGCACACTGTTAGAATCCAACCCTGGCATCAGGACATGAGGGCACACACAAAGTTTTGCAAGACAAAATCCCTAAGAGCTATTTATTTTGTAAAAATATTTCAAAATACTTTTTAAAGCTTGTCCCTGAGATGATCACAGGTTCACAATGCAGAAATCAAGCAAGTTTTACAAATTTTTATACTAGCTCTGTAAAGCTGCCCCAGGTAGGGCGCTGGGAAGTAATTCCCCAACTTCCAAACTTGACTGGGTCCTGAAGGCTCCTGTTAAAACTGACACCAATCTACTCAGCAGGTCTGCCCAGCCTCTTTCCTCACCACCTTCAAAACAACAAGGATTTATTCCTTTTATTTATTGCCCAGTACCGCCAGGGGAGTAGTGGGTTATAGTCCTCCTAAGCCTCATCAATCAAATTGCCAAATTCAGCCATCTCTGCACAGGTGAAGCAACAACCACCACAAATCCCACTGGAGGTGCCCTCAGAAGCTGCAGGACTGCCAGGGCAGGTCAGAGACAAATCTTGTTTAATGGCTGTGGTGCATGAAAAGAAAAGACTCTAGATTAAAGTTGCAGCCTGGTGGTTAAAAAAGGAGGGAAAAAAAAAAACAAACCTATTCTTCCATCTGCAAAGCAAGTGCATTTGATCTAGAAAGCAATGAGATTCTCTAAACATAACACCTCCAGATGTATTTATTTCCTTCCAGAGCAAACTCACAACCATTTGGCCACTGTCAGCTTAAATGATTTCACCTGGTTTCTGTTTTCTCTTTGAATACCAACGATGACCAGCTGACTCATTTTTACTTTGAAAAGTACAGGATCTGGGTTACTTGGCTTTAGACTGAAACCACGACCCCAGTTCATTGGGAATTTTGCCTCTGATTTCCATGCTGCCAGGATTTAACTTTCAAGTCTTTCATCCAGCTCCTCTTCTGCTTTTACTGTTAGGAAAACATTTGTTTCAGACCCATTTGGTCATGACTATGTTTATGTGTCTCCTGGTTCACACCAGAAGAATTTGTACCATGTCATTTTGAAATGCCCTCACGTGCATGCTCACTGAGCACCAGAGAGATATCTGTTATCTTGCACAGCATCAGGGTGTGGTTTTAATTGCACCTTCATGGAATTAAAGTTTAATTGAGAAACTCAGGTACAAATTAATCTCTTTGTGCCTGATTCTCCTGTCCGAAGTCCAAAAGTCATCCTAGCTGAAACTGGGAGCTGGGCACCTGGAGCTCGTTGCCCTACACGCTTGTTTTAGCAATAACTCCTGAAAGAAGTTTCAGAGCAGCTGCTAAGGGGAAACTTAAAAGGCTACAGCATAACCTGATGATTTTTCAACCTGGTCACAGCACAGGAAAAAACTTGACTTTCTCCTGGCCTCCACCATCTACCAAGGGACATTACAATCACATGTAATCAGAGTATTTAGTAATATTCCCAACCATGATCTCAGGTAACACGTCCTTCCAGCCTCTGTCCAAAGCTCAAGAACTGCCTCATTCAGAAATAGATGTGTCAGTGGGCGTTATGTAAACCATTAGAAAGCCTTTAGGCCGGTGCTACCTGTGGTCTTCCACCTCTTCTGCCCTGTTAGGGGACATGGCACCTGTTTTCTCTTCGGACCTGCAGGACGCTGAAGGCTAGTGGGATTTCTGCTGAGTGCTGTTGGGGATGGCACATACAAATCCCTTAATGTTGCCCATATATAACACAGGCTGAGCTCCCAGCAATGAGGCACAGCACTAATTGTTCTGCATTGTATAAATGTGCTCCTGGCGTGCTGCTGGATCCAGGTACGATTAATTCCTCACTCCGTAGGAATACACACCTGACTGTGGGCATGGCAGCCCTATTATGGTTAAACTGCTGTAAAAGGAATGTGATGGACTCCCCCAAGGGAGTTCTTTGAACCACTCCCTCTGCAGGTTTACCACTGGCTGGGTGATGTTTGGTCCACATTCAATGCTTGCAGCAAAATTAATGCTATGATTCTAGCAGAGAGATTATAAAGTGATTGCTTTCCAAGATTAAGAAAAAAATAAAATTTTAGTGCTGTGTCTTCAGAAAGTTACTACCCTGAAAGCAAATTTAAGGCCGTAGGCAAGAAGATAAATTAATCAAAGAATACAAACAAGAAGCCGGGGGGTGAGGAGGGAGGCAAGATTATCTCATCATGCTGCGTCACTGCAGGATATCTCAACAGCTCATCGCAGGGAATGGAGGGAGCAAGCCCTGAAGGAGAAGCTGATAAGAAGAGGGAATCCAGCTTGGAGTGCAAGAGGAGGAACAGCCAGATCCCACAGCACTGTACTGCTTTGCCAACCATTCACGGAGAGGGAACCCACTGCAGGAAAATGTAAAAGAAACAAAACTCCTGGGGCTCCTTGAGACGTGCCAGGCCTCCATGAAGCCAGACAAGTGTCTCAAGGTCTGCATCCTCTACAAATGGATCTGCTTCTCTTGGATTGCCTGGGTTAGAGGTGCCATTGAGCTAAGTCATTATCTGTCATATTTGAGAAGTGGCAATGACAGAATGAGGGCTGATGGTTTTAAACCAAAAGATTTAGGACAGATATTAGGAAGAAATTCTTTGCTGTGAGGGGGGTGAGACATTGGTACATTTTGCCCAGAGAAGTTGGGGATGCCCCATCCCTAGAAATGTTCAAAGCCAGGTTGGATGGGGCTCTGAGCAACCTGGTCTAGTGGAAGGTGTCCCTGCCTACAGCAGAGGGATTGGAACAAGATAACCTTTAATGTCCCTTGCAGTACAAGCCATTCTATGAGTCTATGATAGCCAAGTTACACCTCAACCCTAATTTCTCACAAAATAAAGTGAGTGTACTCTTCTACTCACAAATCTTGCCAAAGAACGGTACAAACTTGGAGCAACTGGAGAAACCTTTAGGATGGTCATTACAGCTACAATGTATTTCCTTACTCTCGAAGCACTGTGCACACCGATTGGAATGAAAATCTGCACTTTTCCATAACCTGCTCTCCCAAAGCTGCCCAGGACTGTGTGCAGGCTGGTGGCCTNGCCATCCAGGACTGTCAGAGAGACATCCTGGGTTCCGACAGCCTGGAGAGCGGCGTCCCCAGCAAACCATGCCCTGAGGGATCTCTGCGGGCAAGCAGAAAGCCTGATACCAGGTCCAGCCCAGCCCGGAGCCCCTCAGGCGGCGAACAGCACCTCAATTCCCCCGTGTCACAGGAGGACACCCCCGGGGCAGCACGGCAGGAGAAGGCGCCGACAAGCCCGGGGTGCTGCGGGCAGAGCGGGGCTGCCACGGCGGGGAAGGCCGACATTAGAGGGCACCATTGCCCCGCGGATGGCCGCGTCCCCGGCTCCCACAGCGGCTGGGGCTGGCCACCAGGGGCAGGGACCTGCGGGACGGGGAGCGACGAGGCGCGGGCACGGCCCGAGCGCCAGCGCGGCTCGCCCCGGGCGGCGTGCCGCCAGCGCCGCACGGACCGGGGCGAGAAAAACCTGCCCTCCTTTACTCTCCCTTCACACTGTTTTTAAGGTCTTCGTCGTCAGCATTCTTTAGACAGCCTCCACTTCTCGAGTGTGTGTTGCTTTCACAGTCAGATTTCATGACGTTTCTAGGGCTTTGGGGAGTTTTTCCATACTCCAGGTTTTGTTCCCTCTAGGCATGTGCTGGGATCCATGTGAAGACGCCTCTGATGCACTTACCGCTGCTCTTGGGCTTGCTTGGGGACCAGGCACCTCCCCTCTGCAACAGTCCAGGCCATGAACGATCTCCTTCAGGAGTAGACTACCAGCAGTAAAAAACCTGTTTACTTAAGAAACATGAAACCAAAAATAAAACCTGCGTAATGGCCCCTTCACCACTACCTCCCCCGACATAAAGTAGAAATAACCTATGAAAAGCTACTCCAAAAATAATATTACCATGGATCAAGATGAAAGGCGAGGGGAATGTCAAAACAAGCAAAACGCAAACCTCTAGTTTAATGCAAAGAGTGGCAATGAACAGGACCTGTGAGTGTAGAGCATGACTTCGACAGCAATTACACCAACAGAAAAGCAGGGAATATAAATAAATGGAGCATTTAACTACTGCTAAAATAGAACTACACAGACAGCAAGCAGAAAAGAGCAACCCTCCACTGGTATGTACTGCGAGCTCAAAATGCTGCTTGGTACCTGCGAGCTCAAAATGCTGCTTGGTACCTGCCATTGCCAGCCTGCTTTCCCAGATAACAGCACAGCGTCCTGCAAATGAGCCAGGCTCCCAGTCAGGATGAAGAGCCAGATGGCGAGTGGAGTTCATCTAGTAAAACAACATGATGGCAAGAGCAAAAGAGGAGTGTGAAGAGAGAATGCAATGGCCCCTGGTGCCCTGGCAGGTCCATCAATAGATTAGGCTAAATTCACTGCTACCTTTGTCCTACCCTAATGATGCACAGCAGCTGGACAGCAAGGCTGGCTCTTCTTTTAACAACCAAGAACAGAAGGAATAATTTAAAAAATAATTCAAGGAAATTAAATTAAATGAAGCATATTTTTTTGTCTGAGATATTCTGAGATATTGGCTTGTGCCTTTTTTTTTTTTTTGAGAACACAACAAAAAGCAATTTAAACTGAATTAAAGCTGCCAGAATTTTTCCAAAGTTCTGCTCAGATTTCCTTTACCCATTTTAACCTTGAACTAGTGTGGTTTTGCCCTGCTATCAAATCTAATAATTTGACATTTTATGACCTTGTCAAGAAATGGAAAATTCTGAGTCTATACCAGTTTGAATAATTTGAATTGTCACTTTGGTGGTAGAAAAGCCTCGATGAAGAGTTTCAGCAGTCTGTCCTAAGTTGAACCCTAATTGTAATCAGTTTATTTAAGCAGGATTCCAAAGTACCAAGCAAAATTGCCACTGGTAAAAATGCAAATTGCTTATGATCACATGCTTAGTAAAAGAGAAGTGCAAAGGAGATAAAGTACCAATGTCTATTGGTCTGTGCCTCTGCTAAAGCAATTATGGGATATAACACATTCTGAAATGAAGCAATCACATATAGATCACACAACATTTGAAGAATCTTGAGTTAAACATTGCTGAGCGTAGATGATAACCGTGTGCTAAAGGAAATGAGAAGAGAGCAAAGCACAAACGTCTCAGCCTCAGGGGCCCAACAGCAGGTCTGCTTGTCTGGCAGCATGCAGAGGACAATCCCTGCAGGAGAAGTTCACTCCAAGACTGGCCAAAAGGCAGAGGAGTGCTCCTCCATGGCACCACGTCATGGGGGCTGTTTGCCTCTATACATAAGCATCTCACTAAATCCTCTCTTCTGAATAAGTTAACCTGGAGCTGCACAACAGCCAGCCCCATCAGAATGACAGCACTGAGAATCTCTCTTTTGTTACCTCCATAACTTCTTATCAAGTCTCCTTGGTTACTCCTCGCTCAGTTTACAGTGCAAGGACCTCTCTTCCCCTATCTGCTAAGCCATCAGACACAGCCCTGGCTCTGACAGTCAACCTGGACCCTTTCCAAACAGAAACAGTCAAATGCAATAAACCTCCTGCAATGGCAATCCCTTTGCAATGATGCACAGGCCATAAAGGAGTTTGCTTTCCCCTCCCCTCACCCTTTTGAAACAGAGCAGCCAGCAGGAATACACACTAGTTAAAGTCATTATTTTTCCTGACATAAGCAGATATGACTTGGATATTTTGAGCAAAAACATTTCATTCTCATGGGGCATTGTTCTAACCATAGCAGTAATTACTCTGCTCAGTGTTCTGGAGCAGGAATTTCTAAAGAAGCTAATAGGCTTGGTGGTAGGAGCTCTTGGGTAAGATTTTGCCTCATGTTAGGCAAACTGCTGGTTTAGAGGATCATAACCTACCCCTCTGGCCTGAGAGTTCACAGATCCACTAAATTAAAAACATCTCTCTGTGCATACAGTACTTCCTCCTCAAATGGGCTGGATGCTCTCTATCTCCACACAAAAAAGAAAAACAGACAGGGCTAGAACTTGTGAGCAGAAAGTGGCTGGGACTGTCACCACCACCTTAAAACCTAAATGTATAGTAGGACAAAAAAATCTAGTCAAAAGCATTAGAGAGCATTAACAGTGAGGAAGCTGAACTAAAAAAAACCAGGGGTGGTAATCTCAAACCTGAGCTGCTTTACCTCCCAGGTGAGCTGGAAGGTGAAGTGGCCTCACACAAGGCAACTCCTGAACGTTGCAGCCGTCGTTCCTTGCCTCCCTCAAGCACTGCGTAAATATTGGCTAACCTCTGGAACGGGTTTGGAAGGACAACGACGTGGATTTTGCAGAGGGCGTGCCCACATCTTGCAAATAGCGGGGGATCTTGCTTGTGCAGCTTTCATGGCAGGAATGTCTAAAATCAAGGAGGCAGAACTCAGGACAGGCGGTCGCTGGCCTTGCTGGCACAGGGGGAGGACGGCAGCAGGTTTGAGAGGACTCCTCACAAAGAGCTCCTGTCTGCAGGGACCTGGCCATTGCCTTTTGGCTCAAGTTTTGAATAGAGGGCACTTTTCCAGCAGGTTTCTTGGGGACCTCAAATTATTTTCTCTGCACAGCACATTTATTCCTAAAACCACCCCAACCTATATCTTGAGAGATGCATTTGATGGCTGCTGAGAGAAGTCCCCAGGTGAACACCGTGGCATGTTCAAGCACCCCAGCTTGCGAGACCCACACCTCCTTCTCCTGGCTGAACCTGTGCCTAAATGATGTGCACCTCCTGCTTTTTAGGATGATGTGCTCTTAGTGATGAGGAACTTTTCATTACCTGCTCCCTAAATTATAACCCTGGGGCAAAGAGATCTCCATATGGCCATCTTCAAGGGCCATTTTGGGACAGAAAGGACAGTGGGGTAATATTCACCTGAAACAGCCACATGGGTAGGTTGTCCAGCTCGCCTGGGAAACTGAGAATGGCTGTTAAGAACATAACATCTGAACGGGCATCTTTTAAAGGAAAAAGTCTTCACATTTCTTAAAACACCAGTGCTGGCACCATTAGTGAAATGAAAGTGGTCTGTCTTTACCACTGGCCAGCAAAATCTTCACCCACTGTGACTCCATGCCAGCCCAGGAAACAAGTGGGGATCTGCACCCTGAAGGCACTTGGTGCATCTTCTTCTCTCCATCACCATACAGATGCTTCCCACCGAGCACCCCATCTGTCCCCACAAACATCAGGAAATTACTTCAGGAGATCAAACTTGTCATGGCATCTCACTGCTCAGCAGCCTGAGCCTGGACAGATCCTTCCTGTGCAGTGAGCCAGCCTCCAACATTCTCTCTGCCAGCAGCAGCCAACCCCCGGGTCCATGGATCCAAACCTGGTACCTCCTGGTGCAGGCAGACTCTGGAAGCACCACTGAAGCTGCAGCACCTGGGAGGTGACAGAGGCTGTCCCAGCTGCCACAAGCTCCTCACTGGCATGGCAAGTGCGGGAGTGAGCACTGCTGGAGGGCTGCTATGTCACAGAGGTGGGACAAATGTGGAAACACCATGGACTTTGGTGCACCTGGCAAGGCCTTTGCATGGATGCCTCTCTTCTTGAAGCAGACCTACCTGTGGGCACCATTGGCCTAAGGGGCCTAAAGCTGCAACCCGTCCAGCCCTGCAGCAAGCAGGCATCTGAGGCAGTCTCTGCAGAGCCAGCACATCCTAGGAATTAATATTAATTTTATTCACTCTAGGAAATAAACCCATCCAAGTTGTCTTTGCTCAAGGGTTTGAACTTCCCAAAGGCAAGAGCCATAGGGACATGAGTGAGAGGGTCCCCAAACACGCTGCATGAAAGAGGTTCTTCTTTCTCCTTGTTGTCTGCAGATGAAAATATCATTGCCACGATGACCCTCTGAGATGCGCATCAACACTGTGATGATGTTCTGGGACCAATTTTAGCATGGTGTCAATTATGCTCCCCCTTCTTTTCCTTTCATACTCCTCCATCCCAAAACAACAAAAGGCAATGATTGCAGTGACCTGCAGAAAATGTAAAGCACAAGCCAGCTGATCCCTGGCAACACAATAGCAAGATTAGTTCATCTGCAGTGAACAAACACGTATTATGTGGGTTTTAAAGTCAGGAGAGGAAAATGCTGTGGTTTTCATGTACTTCTATTCACTAAGACTGCAAGTTATTACTTCCATGCAGCTGAAAAGCCCTATTTTTAAAAATAGCCTTCAGCTTGTTTTGAAATCTGCAAGCATCTCGCTTTGTTTTGCAGCAGTGTAATAAAAATCTCCGAGCCAGAAACGATCCCGTTTTCCTCCACACGCATCACCTCCCCCGCCCCAAGCCCCCGCGCTCCACGGATGCTGAAAAAACTGGCGACACTCCTCGAGGAGG
>VYZP01064654.1:2515-26798 GCA_013400635.1 Hypocryptadius cinnamomeus | reverse complement strand
TGCGAGCATTTGTGATGCATTTGCACTAAAAGCTTTGAATTGCTATCTTTGATAAAGCTATTTGGTCTGATTACATTGTTTTGGAACCGCACATTCAGGTGCACCTCTCTAAAAAAAAAAAAGAATTTTTCAAAATGTAGTATGTTGCATGTCTCAAAATGGAGGAGGATTATTTTTAAACTCAGTGTATTCCATGTAAACAATTGTATTTCTGTCCTGAAATTCACACATCAGCACCTAAACTGAAATTTAAAGTCCTGTGTTTGAAAAAAACAATAACTTCGAATCTTAAAGATGTATCAAACATAAATAAAGGTAATAATTTTTGTAGTTCTATTTCTCTTAAATTGCTTTCATCCTTTGAAAACTGCCTGGGCAGATGTTGCAGACATCTCTGGTATTGAACATGACAAATATTCTGTGTGAGCACTGAATAGCAGGTGGAAGAGCCACTGATGGCTGCAAGTGTGATTTTTAAGTGGAAATTGAAAAGCAGCATTTCCAAATACGAATTCAGATCTCATAGACTACAATCCAAGTGGGAGCAACTGTGCTTTGGGAAATTCAGAGATGTCTTTAAAGAGCCAAATGCAGTTAGAAAAAGGTGTATTCACATCATCAAATAGCAGAGGCCCAGAGGGGCAGCCAGCTATAAAGTGAGGTGATGTGTTGTTATCACTGTTTGAGGCATGGGAAAACCTCCCCTTCCTTCCTGAACCTCTGCAGCTGAAAGCACCCAGCACCCACCCCTTCCATCAGTGGAAAGGATTGTGCAAGCCTTCTGTCATCTGTTTTGGTCCAAATCAGCCAGGTCTAACAGTAAATGGAGTTGAAAAAGTTAATCTGGCGTATTTCAGTTGAAGGTAATTTGGTAACAGTTCTGCTGTACATATATCCCCAGATTAGGAGTGTAACTTCAGTTTCTCTCATTTTAGGCAAATTGCTGACAATAAAGGACATTGCACCTGGAAGCATCACCTCCCTTTACCTGCTGACCATGATGACACCTGTAATGAAGACCAAAACCTCGATCAAAAATCAGTTTTAATGAGAAAATATTGCCATTACAAGAGAAACATTTTAAATTCTGCCAGCTTCTCCCTCAGTCAAGCCACACAAGGCACTGTAGACAGGCTCTGTAGTGCTCACACAGTTCTCAGCTTGTGGATGTTCAAGTTTGCAGATGGATAAATAAAATTAGGTTACACTTCTTTCTGTACTAGCTTACAAGGCAGAAATGTGTATGAACATATAAGGGAAATAGAAAAGGTTTCAAGAGGACTGTCTGAAAGTTCCTGCCATTAACTTTTTCGTGGTCATCTGTGTGATTTTATATGGGCAGGCAGTCTGGGGTTCATATGACCATTGACAAATCCCATGCAAATTTGTGAGATTCCAGACATTATTTTGTGGACAAAACTGAAAACTTTGAGTACTTTTTTGAACACTTTTCCCTTTGTAAAAGGATGCTCTGCTGGGTCCAGCATTCAGCTCTCAGTTTCTACCATTCTTGGGCCAAAACTGTACTTTTCTCAGAGGGTGCCTTTCTCTCTCCTGTCTGTTGAAGAATGTTTTCTTCTGTAGACATAATTAACTATTAATTGATGTGGAGCCTTGCATTTGCCTCTTCCCAAATTCCAGGAGAACAGCCCTAATCTCTAGGTTAACAAAGTCAGCTCCCATACAGCTCACAAAGCTTGACACCATGTGAAGCTCCAGAGGAGAGATTAAAGACTACCTGGGCACTGCAGTGGTTGGAAATCTCTTCACTGAGGTGGGACATCTACTGTCAACCCCCTGCTCTGATGGAGATTTGCTCCTAAAAAAGATGCTGACACCTTTTCCTGGCTTCTCTGAAACTAGTTCTGTTGGATCAGGGATGAATTTAGAGCAGAAACTCCATCACCACATTGCACTTATATATGTATTTTAGAATACTAACCACAGTCTACTAAATGGACTTGAATATAAATGAACTGTCACTATGGGAGAATAGTTGAAATTATCTTGGATGCTCAGATAATATTGTCTCAACTGTGAACTCTGCTTTTGAATCTCATTTCAGCCTCTACCTAAAAATCTATATGTCAAAAGAAAATATCCTGGGTGCCATCTACAAACTATAACATGACACAAAAAAGCCATCTTTCTGTATGATAGAACTACTTCTAATTTTCCCATTAGACCAAATGACACCATAAAGAATATCTGCCAACAACATGATATAAAACCACACCATGCATCATGAAAAATAATTGCAATTCAATTACTCCTGAATTATAAAACCGTCAGCTAGGTGCAATAAAGACAAAAGCCTTAGAACATATGATAAACTGCTTAGCATAGATAATTATATATGTTTGAACAAAGTCCCCAAAATAAAACATGTGCAGTTTGAAGGAACAGGGTAATCATGCCAAAATAATTCTCATTTATAGTAAAGGTTTGAGGATCAGCAATTTTAAAACCATCTCCCTGGAAAAAAAAAATTTAGATAAATTAGCACTCATAGACTGTAAAGTAAATTCCTCACTCAGAGAGGTCATGCCCTGCAAGTGGGCAAGAAACTTTTTTCTTGTCTCATCTTGCTTAGAGTCTACTTTGCCAAAGTATTTAGTGTTGCTGCTCAGCATCACAGAATGGTTGAGGTTGGAAGGAACCTCTGGCAATTTTCTGCTCTACCCCACCTGCTCAGAGCAGAGTCACCTGCAGCAGCTGGCTCAGCACTGTCTCCAGTCAGATTTTTAATATCTTCAGGAATGCAGTTTCTGCTTCATCCTCACTGGGCAACCCCTTTCAGTATTTGACAACCTCACAAGTTTTTAATTATTCCTAAATTGAGTTCCCTCTGTTTCATTTTGTTCCCACTGCCTCTTGTCCTGTCAGTGGGCAGCACTGAGGAGAGTCTGTCTCTGCCCTCTTTGCACCTTCCCTTCAAGTATCCTTAGACATTAATAAGAACCCCCTGAGCCTTCTCTTCCCCAGGCTGAGCAGTGCCAGCTCTCCAGCCTCTGGTCATGTGAGGGATGCTTCAATTCTCTCAGCACCTCCATGACCCTTCACTGCACTCCAGTGTGTTCACATCCTGTCCTTCCTTGTTCTGCTCCAGGTGCCGTGGAAAAAGCCATGGAATTCATGCCTCGTGCCAGTTCTGCGTTTTTGTCATACTCCCTGCTTAAATAAGAAAGAGAGAGGGACAAAAATTACCCTGTGGGGAAAGTGGGATTCAGGGTGAAAGCTTTTGCAGGACAAGCAGAGAAAATAAAGCTTCTAGCAGAAGATGTCCTGTCTACACTCTCCACCAGGACCTCTTGGGCGAGGGATTTAATTCTCTTTCTTGGTCTGCTGAATTCCAGCAGAATAAAGAAAATGTCTTTCCCACACTATTTTTTATTACTACTATATAAGGAAAAAGCAAATATACCTCTTAAAATACAACTTTTCCATACATTTAAAATCCCAACTTGATCTTGCACTTTCACAGACAAAAGTGGCCATGGAAAAAGACAAACATAACATCCTTCCTGCAGCAAGGCAGAACTGGGTGAGGTTTCCAGTTAACATCTGGCTAAAGTGTTGAAACTTTTGCAAAAATATTTACCAAAGGGAAAATAAAATTATTCAAATTTGATGTGGTACCATAGTTCCAGAACTTCTCAGAGCATTTCTCATATAATCAGTAATTTTAAGAACTGGTTATTTCATAGATGCCATTTTTCAGCCTTTAAAGTGTCCTTTTAAAACATTTGAGAGATCTTTATAAAATACAAAACAATTTTATTTTTAGTAGATTTGCTAACATAACAGATTTCATAAACTGGCTTTCTCAAACTCATGATGACTACATTTCAGTTACTTAATTGACCTTTTACATGCTTTACAAGCACTTGGGGTTTGCAACATTCATTCTTCTGGTATGTAGTCAGACAAAAACTAGGCAGCATTTTTACTGATGTTGATGAAGTGTCTCAGAAGCATCAGATGTGGGTTTGAAATTCTGGGAACTCCAAAAGAAGCACTGCCATATTCTGTCACAGTTCTCTCTCAGGCCAGAGCACTCTGAGACTCCAGTGACAAGCAGTGCAGAAATCACTGAAATAGTTGTCTGAGGTAACAATTTCAACAAAAGAAGCTTCATTTTTCACCTGTCTGAATAATGGAGATGTAGGGCATAGGAATTAACANCTTGAAGAAGTGCTATGTAAAATTGCCTGTCTTTGGAGTTAATTGCATAGAATGATTGCATGTGTCAGGTTTCCTGCTTGAAGCAATGCATGAGAACAGAGAATGAGTTGATAGTTTTTGCAGGAGGGGTTTTTTTTTTTTTTTTTTTTTTAACTATGAACCTTTTGCTCTGCATTTCTTCTGTCTTTTAAATTTTAGTCCTCAAGTCAGTGGTCATTGAGCCAGCTTCTCAAACCATGCAAGTTAATGGGAATCCTGGTGCTAACTATAAAGATTTGACCCATGTAATGTTTTATTTACAAGTGTCAAAATTCTTGTGTTGCATTGTCAGCCTTGTCCATATCAATTATGTTTCCACCCTGGATATTTAGCAGGAACCACAGCCACTGCCATGATGATGCGTAACACCTCTCACATGTTCTTTAAAAAAGAATAAAGCTGAATTAAATTTACTAAAAAATTAGAGAGACTGACCATTCTAAAAGACAAACAGAGGTCTAAAGCCACTAATACCTTTTAGCTAGAACTGTTGTGCTGGACACTGGCCTCTTCAATTTCAGTAAATTACCTCTACAACAAAAACACTGGCAATTATTATCCCTTGTCAGAGAAAATTAGTACAAAATTTCAGTTCCAACCTGAGCAGCTTAATTCACTTGCCTAATGTTAATATGTAGGTTCTAGTATGAGAAGAAGTAACCTTTAACCTGGGGTGGTAGGGCACCAAAGAGCAACTCTTTTATTAACAGCCAGACCTGTCGTGGGCTGACACCTCCATGTGAGAAATAAATATTTTTATAAACATCTCTTCAAGATGTGTCTGCCACATTTTCAGATCTTTAAAGAAGATTTGTTTAAAAACACACACAAAGTCCTTACTGGCAGACAGGAGTACTAGCAAAAGGGTTGCATTTTAAAACAGCAGTTATTTTATGTGTCCAGTTTCTAGGAGCTGCAGTATATATAAAGGTTTACATATGTTAATGCAAATAACAGAGGTTTTTCATCAGGCTCTATGCAGTTCTATTACCTTGGGTAAGAATAAGCCAATTGAATGCCAGATGATTCAACTGGAATTCACTAGAAAACATGTCAAGTAAATAGACTGACCACCTGTAATTGCTGCAGAAGTGATTAAAAAAGTAAATCAATAAAGATCCTATTGTTACATGCAGCTATACATTCCCTTAGCACTGCACATGTTAATCATGTACTGATTGATCTGAGGCTGTCAGCACCACACCCTTATTGATCACATGCAAAGGCAATTCAAAAGTAATCAGGAAAATCACCCAATTCCTGCTTTCTAGGGCATTTATAAGGCTTGGTCAATTGTGCCCTTTTCCCAGCTTGTAACCCCAGATTTGGGTAAATGCAACCACATGAGGACTAAGAGCTATCCCAGCTAGGAGCCCTGCTCTCCGTGCTGGCTCCCATGATGTGATTCACTGTGAGCTGCCAGCACCCATGAGAACAGGTAAACTTGGCACTCTGCAGGAAAACAGAGTATTTTACATTCAAATATCAGTTGGAGCAATGGTTTGTTTGTCCTTATGTTTTCTATCTGGTGTCAAAATACAGTTGTATTTGCTTAAAGAAAAAGGAAAAATTAATTTATTTATGAGCAGTTAGATAAAACATGAAGATGTTCTGTTCATGCAGCAGAAGTTATGTGCACATCTGAGTTAATACTTTTATCTGTCGTGTGTTAGTTTGAGATGGGCTTCTTTAGGCTTTGATGAAGAAACTAAACTGAGTTATACTTTTGACTTCTCTGGTTGGTCTGCTCAAAGGAAGATCATTTTAGCTGTCATGGATCAGAAAACAGAAGTAACTCTTGGCATGTTAAAAGTCACAGCTGTTTTCATCCCCAATTGAATGTCTCTAAAAACTATGAGTGTTTTCACTGTCTCAATTCTTGTTTTAGATTTGTAATAGGTTAAATGTGTGTTTAATTTTAGGAAACCACCTATTACTTCTTAGATTTAAACTTCAGAGTTTTTAGGCTTTGTGTTTGAATCATGGTTGGTTTGGTTTTGGGTTTTTTAAGGTAATCTTGGAATCTTTATCCACACTGGTTATTTACTATTGTGCTTCTGTTTTGTGATGTAGTAGTTCTCATATTCTAAATGGATCTCAAGAGGCCAAATTTCAGTAGCTATAAGGACAGATGGAAGCAAACAGCAGAATCCATGTCTCAAAAAGTGGCATCAGAAACAATGAGAGCTCTGTTCAGAGGAGCTGACCTGGTTTTCCACTTCCTTGTAACTTGTGCATGCATTTACATTTGCACAAGACAGATGTGGGATGCTTCCAGTTGTAGGTGGGAGCATTTTGATCAGGGGTTAGTGATCTTAATGAGCTCCACAAAATGGAGAAGCTGACCTGGGAAATCAGCAGATTTTGCTGTGGATAAAGTAGCAGGAACGTTATAAAGCACAAAGTGAGTTTGGCTCTTCCTAATTCCCTTTCAAGGCTGTAATGGCTTTTGTTTGATATGAAAGAAAACATGAAACATTGCCTGTGCCCCTGCCCCTTCTGATGCATTGTAGCTACAGGGCAGAATCTGCCTTAAGAAATAGTTTTGGGCTAGGCTGTTTTTACATTCCTCTTATTTCTTTTGATTATAAATTCAACTTACTTTATTTTAAAACTTGTTTTTCTATCTTAAACCTAGTAGCATTACTTATTTTTATAATTACCTTTATCTGAATTTCAACCAGAAATAGAAAGAAATAGCACAATCATTTGATAATGTTAACCTAAGAAAAAAAATCCTGTCTTTATCTACTTGCTGTTTTTCACTTGTTGCCTAATTAAAGTATTGGATGGTTTTAACCAAATTATTTTCTCAATCTGCTATTTGAATTTTGCTGAAAATGTTAGCTTTCATGTGTGTTTAAACCTTTATCTTTAACATACAGATTGAGTTTAGCATACAGTATTGGATTCACATAATTTAATAGGTAATATAATTCTGGGCAAAAAAAAATCTTTCACCCCCAAGTGAACTAATTAAATAAACTACTTAGCTTCCTAGTGTTGCTATATTCAGAAGCTGAAATGTTCATGTAGTTATTTGATTTTTTGTTGTTTTTTTGGGGGTTTTTAAAATATTCTTTGATCCTGTATGTAATATCTCAAAAGTGACAGGTGCCCTAAGAAATTGTAGTAGCAGAGTGTGGAATTCAAAGCGAGACTCTTACCAGCCTGCTAATGACAGTGGAGGAGCACAGAGGTATACCTGCAACTCAAGCTGATCTACTCAAAAAAAATTAAAAAAAAAAAAGACAGGCATGCCTGATGCAGACAGAAGAGACACGCAGGAAAAGGGATTTTTGAACCACATGGCTGACAAGGAGCAAGGAGCTGGGAGAAGCAGCCACGCTGGGAAGCTGCCTGAAGCTGAGAAGAAGCTCCACGAGGCCGTCTGCGTGCTGCTCGTGGAGCTGTGCGAGAGGTTCACGTTCTTCGGCATCGTGTGCAACATGATCCTCTTCTGCACGGCCAAGCTGGGCTACCGCAGCCACCAGGCAGCCATGGTCAACATGGGCTTCGTGGGCACCTCCACGCTGACCCCAGTGCTGGTGGGCTGGCTGGCAGAGTACCTGGTGGGGAGGACCAAGCTGGTGTGCATCTGCATGTTCCTGCACTTCCTAGGTGGGTGGCAGCGTCGTGTTTTACTGGTTCCCTTGTAGAAACCTGCTCTTGAGCGTGGTGTTTGGTGTCTGTATTCCCCAAGCTCCTCTAACAGCTGATTACTTGGCTCCTCCTCTGCAAAATGCACTGCAGTGTTTTCATCTTTGCAGCTTTCAGCAAGACAAAGCAATGTTTGTGTGTGCATCCTGTGTAGCTGGTGCACAAGCTTGGCTCCTCGCTGAGAGCATGGATGCTCAACTCTTGAAATTGGCCCCTAAGGTTGTTAGTGTTTGGCACAAATGCCAGGCTTCAGTCAGAGAGAGAATTTAGGAACTGCTTCCCCACTGTTAGGAGTAAGATTATATGTAAAGGTATGAAGGACTTTTGTATTTGGACAAGAGGAAAAGTATTTAAGAACACACCAATATACACAAACTTTGTATCCTAACACCTGCACCGAGGGCCTGCTGGCACATTCTGAATCTTCCCTGGGTATTATTTTGAGCACTTTTTACAGGAAAAGCACTGCCCAAACAAAATCCACCTGTTCTGCAGCAGACAGGGCATCTCCCATGCACTGTTTTGGCCTCCTACAGTAGGGCATCTCCCAGCACAACCAGCTGGTCACTCTGTCAAATTCAACCAAGTTGATAGAAATGCTTCTTGCTTGGACCAGTTGTTGAGCAAGTCTGATTTCTACAATAGACAGCCACATTGTTATTTAGACACACAACAAAGCAAGTAAAAAAAAAAAATCAGAACATTCTTCAAATGTTCTTGAGCTGATTGCAAAACCATTATTCAAGCAGTCTGGAAAAATGTTTGCTGTTGTGTTCCACTGTTTCTCCTTTGATGTTCTGGTTTAAATCTCTTTCTGCCACTTGTTCTTTCAGTGCTTTTCTTAAAGTAGAAGATTGGAGACACAAACACAATTTGATGCATTTGGGTATTGTTTTAACTAGAGCATTTCTTCCATTGGAGATAAATCATTAAACATTCCTGATATACTAAAGTTTAATGCACAGTCATGGTAGTGGTAGTGTTGAAGCACCAATATATTTTAAGCTTAGTGTCCATTAAAACTTCAAAAATCTACAGCTGACTAAACCTGAAAGACTTGCTTTGCAGACTAGAAGAGGCAAATGCAATTTGTGGCAGTTCTTCTATATTTAAATTTTCTGAAAATCATATTTTCTATGAAGCTGCTACAGAAAAAAAGAATTTTTTTCCACAAAAATTTTGAGAATTAATTTCTTAAATTATGATTCCTATTCTGGGAGATGTAAAAAAAAAAATCTGCACTCCACTGTGGGATGTTTTGTCATTTGTTTTTTTTTGGGTTTTTTTGGTTAATTAGTGTTTCAGTTGATAGAAGTACCTGAATCCTTGCAAGCACTTCAGAGGAGATTTGGTTTCTCAGAGGTCCAGAGTGGTATTGCTTTACATAGCAACACCAAAAAAGTTTCTGCCTCTCTACAGAATTCTGCCTCTCCCTCTTTACACTTTTCAGTTGTTTATCTTTGATTTTCCATCTGTCTTTTCATACCTGCATAAAACATACCTACTCTAAAAAATACAAGTCTTATCTGGTTCAAACTCCTTTCCAATGACAATTTTCTTTCCATTCCAGGCACAGCACTGCTACCTGTGGTGTCATTCCCCTTCGAGGACGTTCACATTGACAGACGACACATTCTCCTCACCCTGCCCAAAAGGGAGCAGAAAATCCTGTTCTACTTTGCACTGCTCACAGCCAGCCTGGGAATAGGAGGCATAAGAGCCATTGTGTGCCCACTGAGTGCCTACAGCCTCGAGGACTGTGGGCCAAAGGAGCTGCTTTCATTTTTCAACTGGTTGGTAATTTAATGTTGGCTAAATATCTGTCAGGAGTGATAGAGCATTGCCTTGAAATTCAAAGATTCTGTGGATGGTGTGTTTCATGTTTTGTTTTTAATGGCAGAACTTTGAGATTTTGGAAGCGTTTCCAAGAGTTAAAACTCTTCCTGACTTTTTCCTTTTGCTAGTAGATGATAATCTGTTTTGGCCACCTACAGATGTGCTCAGTCAGAGTTTTCAGGATTAAACAATTTGCCCAGATACTCAAAAGACTTTTTGCTGTTGGAACAACATACTCCATTTGGTTTTCTGCCTTTAACATGGCTATGATGCCTTTAGGATATTTTGCTGTTGCTCCCTAACAGTGTCAAAATTCAATGATATATTGAGAATTACATCAGGGTAAATTTTTGGCAGTAGACTACTCGTTTGTTGGAAGTCAGGGTTGTGAGTTGTCTCAAACTAAACTCAGTGGTAGGAATCTGCTCTATTATTTCAGCTTTGTTGCTGAGAAGTTCTGGCATCTGATAAACCACTTGGCATTTGTAATTTGGTTGATTTTTTTTTTTTTTTCATTCTTTAGGAATAATTGCTTTTAAAATGGTTCTTAAAATCAGGGTTTGGATTTTTTTAATTCTGTTTTTGTATAACTTATTTCTTTCTCCGTGCGTCAGGGAGGTAATTTCTGATGGTTTGTTTGCCCTCATTTTCCCCTTCTGTAACCCTATAGAGAGTGCTATATTTTCTGGTTAAACCATGCAGTGGGACTCCTCATATTCCTGCTTCAAGGCAGGGTGAAAGAAAGCCCTAAACTGCCCCCTTCTTTGTCCTTTACATGCATGATTATTAAAATAAAAACTGAGCACATTTGCATATTAACAATGCAATGCTGAAGAATCAATGAAGATCTTGGTGAATCAGATGTCTCCTCCTTTGGGGATGGCTTTCCTGGCTATTCCTTTTCCCTCCAATTATGTTAATATCAAGGAGTTCTGAATTAAATCCAAACTTCAGTGAATAAAGTAGCTTTACCAAAGGTGGATGAGACTGTTTAGTTCCTTAGAGCAGATTCTGCCTCCTTGACCTGCCCACAGCAGAGAAGAGGAAAAAAATTCCTTCCTTTTTACTCTATTCTGAGTTTTAATCCTTAATTAGCAACATCATTTTGATTAAATAAGACTCTGGGGGATTAAGACTGGAGAGCAATCAGTTGATCTGAAAGATAGCTCTGGAGAGTTTATTGTACCGTGGTCTTAGCCATTCAGAATTGTGTTTAATCAAAGTGACATTTCTCAATGTTGATTACAAAGTAGATACAATACGAATAAAAAGTTCCTTGGGGAAATCCAAATGGGTCAGTTCTTGGAACTCTGGAAATATCAAGAAAGGCACATGTGCAATTCAAAAAAATTTAGGTTTTGTACTGACACCCAAGGAGGGGCTTTGGAATGACATCTCAAAATTTAGGAAAATGGGGTTTCATTCTAAGCATTTTTAATCTCATTAAACCCATCAGAATATATTCACTTTTCCTTGGTAGCCTGTTCTCTCTTGGTGGGTGCTTGCCGTGGGACTGAATTTTAAAATTATATAAAATGGCATGCTCTTGATGACATTGAGTCTGGTCTTATCCAAGTTCTGTTTAAACAATCAGAATTATTGAATTAAAGTTGAGTTAAAAGTCCTGGTAGTTACCTGCTTTCTAATTCAATCCTTCAAGAAGATTGCTTGGCACATCTTACAGCTTGATTCTAAGCTGCAGGATGCACTGTGGCTCTGACCTTATAGTATAATACAATAAATAGACTATACCAATTCTAAGTGAAGAAGAAATTTGGATTCTGTTGGATTAAGTTTTTCTAGGTCCTTCTGCATTTCCAGGGTTAAGGTTATGGACTGGTTCTGTTTTGCAGGAGGAGAAATACATTCTGTCTGTGAGGGCACTACAGTGAGAATGAGCAGAGCTGTATCTTGTCTTACAGACTTGTAAAAAAAACGGCAGACAATGTGGGACTAATGATGTTTTACACCCTCACTCTCTGTTTTGTTTCCACATATTGCAGATCAATTTCTGCCATTTTCCTCTATACACTTTACTTTGACTTTTTAAAAATGTTTTCTGCCTCTTTGGGGTTTTTCCCCCCCACCACTTTGTTTTTGCAGAGAAGTCCATAGTCATTCTCAGAAAACTGACCTCCTCCTACAAAGATGTACAAACATAAAAAATACTTTTCGATAAGAATCACCTGGATGTTACTTCTTGAAAGTTTTCACCACAAATGCATTTCTGTAAAATGTTTTAAGAAAAGTATTAGGTTTATGTGGGCTTGTAGCATTTAAATTTGTATCTGGACTGCATTCTTGAAATGAGCCTCTCAAGTTGGCTTTTGACTCTCATTGTGAAAGAGGCCTCAGAGTGCTGAAGTTTCAGGAAGGAACTCTTCCCTGCAAAACTAGACAGGACATTCAGCTTGATGTATCTAACTAACCTGCCATGCCCTGGTGTGATCTCTGAGACTCTAGACAAAGACCTGAATTCTGTTCTGCTGCTGTCTGTACAGTATGAGCACAGCCCAGAATTCTGGTATGGGTGTTGAAGTTGGTTCAGCTTTCTTGTTTTGGCCATAGGGATTGCTAAACACATTGGTTGGGCTTTTTTAATTCTCAGTTTTGTAAGAGGAACTTTATATTTCTGTCATAAAGTATGTTGCTATGCAGCAGTGAAAAATGAAAGTGCTCTCCTGTTTTTCCTGCTCTTCAGGGTTTTCTTTGGATGCCCCTATTTCCAGCCAAACATTCATAGAGTCATGAAAAATGTCAGGACCTTGGGTAGCTCAGGCACTACTCTTAAAAAGTTTGGAAAACAGCCACTGAAGCTTCTGACTTAATTGTCAGTTAAGAATTTATTCAAAACTTTTACACAAGTTCTAGCCAAATGAGTCATGTAATTATATTTTTTAAAAGCTTTAGTTGAATGGGTCAATATTTTTATGTACAAAATTCCTCCAACTCTGTCATCATCGAGTAACATAATTCCAAATCTTTTGTCACTGAGAAGATAATTCGAGATTCATTAGCCCAAATACTCAAGTTCAAACAGCATGCATGATGCAGAAGTGGCACTGAACGAGAAAATGAGCTTTTCTTCTTCCAGTAATATGTATTAAGCTTTATAATTGTGTATTTCACCTTTAAATTAAACCATTTTGCTATGGCTCCAGCAGAAGCAGAGGAATCTCTTCTTGCAGTTGCTTTCAGACTGTAATCTTTGACACATTGGGACAGTACTGCTCAATAATTATGCTCTTTTCAGGGGTCCCAAACTGCAGTAGGCCTGCCACTAGTGGTATGCCATCTGCTTCCAGGAGTGTGTGATTTATCCTTTGGATGTCTTCTGTGACTAGGAGGGGCTCAGTACTTACTTGGGAAGCACCTCTACTACAAATTACAGTCTCAGAGAAAATTATGGTGGGGAAAATCCTTATCAAGATATTTCAGAAGCCAACAAAAATTCAAGCTGAGCCTTGCAACTAATAACTGATAAATCAAATTTTAATATTTCCTGCATTTTTTAACATTTAATATTTCTTAACCAAAGGGTGGTGGCATTAAGACATTTCTCTCTTAATCTTGAAGCATATGATTGGATGATATTTCATACGCAAATCTTGTTACCAGATATTAAATGTGTAAATGGTAAATGTTGATGTATTTAATTAATGTCACCCACAAGAATATTTCCAGTACCAGACTGATAATTTGTTCAGCTCTGCTGCCTTAGTACACTTACTTTAATCATACACCTCTTGGAGCTGAGACATTTGAGTGAAAATCTGTTTTAATTGCTGTGCTAATGTGTGCATGGTACTGATGCTGTCCATGATTACTATACTTAACCATGCCTTTAATTGGATGTTTTAATCTTCTGTAAAAGCTTTTCTATTATTCAGCCTCTCCACTTTTCTCTCTCCTGTCTGTGTGTTCCAGGTTTCATTGGCTGGTTAACTTGAATTCAGCAGTGGTCTTTGTCAGCATTTCCTACATCCAGCAGTCCGTGGCCAGGAACCTTGGCTTTCTCATCCCATTTGTGTCTGGGCTTATGGCTATGATCACAATTCACATGGTCCGGGGTGAAATGATTTACAAACCCAAAACAGGTAAGAGGCAGCTCTGTCTTAGGAAACATCTTCAGAGATTACTTTCACAGAAGAAATCGATTTGTATATCTAAACTATTTCTTCTATAATTCTTCCCTGTTTGGTGGTGGATCCTTGGGGTTTAGCCCTCCAAAATCTGCATGTGAGAAGTTCTATCAATCCTCTGAAGATTCTGGGTAGGCTGTAAAAGCGGGACGCAGTCTCTGGTAAATTCATGGTTGTTTTCTGTTGTGTCAGGGCACGTGTCACAGCCTTTGCCTGTGCAGGACGAGGTGCAATATGCCTGCTGCTGGTGGAATTGATCTTGTCACATTTCATAACCTTTTGCCTGCCTAACCCCTTCCATTCCAAAGGAAAGGAGAGGTCCATTACCATCTTGGAGACCAGGTCAGATGAGCCAGGACACAGCCATGCTGCTGCTTCATTGACTCTGCTGGGCTCGTCATGGGGCATTCAGTGCATCTTCTGATTTCAAACCCTTGAAGAGCAGTAGCACCCCATTACTGCTGCCTATTCTCTTTTTGTCAATGTCCAATCTCCAGTGCAAAGCAAAATAATATTTCTCTAGCTTCAAATGTCTCATTACCAGCTCTGACAATGAATTTAGCTAATACCAAATTTCCTGTTATCTTTTATTTACTTCTGAAACTAACTCTGTTTTGAGAAGAAAATCAAGTCCCACTTATTTTCTAGTTAGCATCTTAGTTAATTCTCTCTGGAATTCTGCCCTTTTTTTTTTCTTTTAATCTTCAGATTTGCTCTTAAAATATCTAGGTCTAAAACTTAAACATCACTTGCAATGAGTGGTGAGAATTGTTGCCAAGTACAGTCCTACAGAACAATAAAAACTCTACCAACTCTGTTTTCAGGTTTTGATATGCTATTTCAGATTTTATTTTATGGTGACAACTTTCTGCAGGTTAATTCCACACAGCCAGGAAGTTTTAAATATTAGTTTATCTAATAAAATGCCCTTACTTAGTATTTTAAAGCAAGTGCTTCCAGTAGATGCCAATGGATATTTCTAGAAAATCATTTCCACATCAGAGATAGTAGAGAGACATTTTCATTATGCAATCTTAGTTCATTTTGGGTTTTGGAAAGTATTTATTTATAGATACTCAACTTATCGTACTGCTTTAGCACTCAGAAAAGCATACAAGTGCCATAACCCCCATTTGTATGGATGGCAATTTGCCAAAGGTAAATGAACCTGCATTCCCAAGCCTGAAGCTAACAGTTTTGTGCTCATTCTACTTTTATTTCATCTGAGAAACAAGTTGGCAATTCCTGAACCCAGTACCAGTCAGTAAGTTTTAATATGCCAAGTACTAGACTGGAAACTCCTCTTTTGTCCTGCATGCTACTTGGAAGACCTGAGATGATAATTCTGGTCTTGAAATTCATCCATGAAAATTCTCTTAAATCTACAACTGTTTTTTAAACTCCTTTTCCTTCTCACTTCACTACTGCTCTTCCCTTGCTACCAGACTTTAGCAGGCATTCAATAGACATTCAATAAATGGAAAGAAAGTATTAATTTCCTTTGTTTTTTACCTGCTCAACCAGAGAAACACATTGTAGTGTGTTAAATAACTGGTAATAAAAGGAACTCTTCTCCATGGCTGTTGGACAGGATTGCTTCTGTAACAACTGGGTTGTGAACCAACTAGGTTCAAAAGAGAATTTTTTAAAACAAATCCAGAGTTATTACCTTTCCCCTGCCAAAAAAGACATAAAGGTGAATATACCAGTTGGTACTTTCTCTCCAAAAGTGTTTTGTCTTGGCTGATGTTTATCTTCACAGCAGGTAAAAGCATATCCATGTTTAGATGTGTCTAACTTCTCTGATTGCTTGCAGACAGTTCCCTGCTGACGACTTTTGGGGTGATTTTTAGTGCCCTGAAGACGTGCTGCGTGCGCTACCGCTACCTCAGCACAGCCGTGGCCAGCTGGCTGGACCATGCCAAGGAAAATCACGGTGGTCACTACAGTGAGACTCAGGTGGAGGGCACAAAGTCACTGGCCAGACTCTTCCCCTTGTTCACTTTCCAGATTCTCTACAGAACGTGCATTATGCAGGTGGGTACACAGCTTTTGAACAAGAGTCTTGAAATAGGCTCTGGCGTGTTGCCATCATATTTTCTGGAAGAATCCCTTCGCCAGGATTCTTCTCCTGGGAAGCTGAGAAGCCCCAGAGAAAAATGAAAACAATGATTATCTGATTTGCTTCTCCTGTGTGTTTCTGCTTTGGAATGTGGTTTGGACGTTGTTTACCAACTGGTGCGTGTTTCATTGGTTTCATTGAATTGTTTTGACTTAATTACCAATCATGCTCAGGCTGTGTCGAAACTCTGGAGAGAGTCACAGGTTTTTCATTATTATCTTTGAGCTTTCTGTCTGTATCCCTTCTGTATTCTTTAGTATAGTTTAGTTAAGTATTCTTTAACATAATATCATAAAATAATAAATTAGCCTTCTGAGAACATGGAGTCAGATTCAATCCTTTTCCTCGCCTTCAACGGGGACCCCAGAAAATAGCACAGTGGCGTGTGTTTAGCACAATCTCTCTAGGTGTGTTTTCTGACTAGTGCTTTGCCAGCTGAGCAGCCTTGCAAAGAAGCTCTAATTGCCTAGGAATATACCTTGCTGTAGCCTCTGATCTCCTCAAATAATGAGAATTGACTTGGCCAAGACTCATTAAGAAGCTTGTGTGAGTGCTTGCTGCTGTCTTGGAACCTTTTTACTGGCTGAACCATCTTGTGTGAGAGCCCTGCTCTCCTTGTGATGCTGTGTCACAGTTACCAACACTGAGACCCAGGCTCAGTGTTCTCGAAAAAGGCAATTTTCCAATGTGTTCCCTCACTTTTGGGGGAGGTAGCAGATCTTTATTCGTTGTTTTGGTTGCATAATTCTCCTACAGTTTAGGCTTGTGTGGCTGCTGTACCTACAGTGGAAGTGGGTGGGTTTCCAGTCCTTTCACAGCCCCTCTGTCAGGCTGTCCTGAGCAGGTGTGTGTGATATAAATGTAAATGTGGCAAGAAGCTCCTTAGGCTGACACAATTCCTTCAGATTCCTTTCTGTCTGGATGTTCCTGGAATTGGAGGCAACTGGAATGACGAGTTTAGGAGCCGGCTCAGAAATTCATTTTTTATTCATTGGTGTTAAAATGCTGCTCAAGGAAATTCTTACAAATAGATGGCATATACTGCTTCACTAACATTTCCTCATGCCATCCTTCCATGTTCCATCCATCTGCCTCATTGTTTCTCCTCTCCCTCCCCAATTCCTCCCTTCCCCACAAAAGTGTAGGCAGTTGGAGAGACGGGGAAGACTTTGAGCTGGTTAAAGAATCCAAATTTATTGTGGAGTACAAATGCTTATATAGTATTATAGGAAGGCTAGTTATGTTTTGCTACAATGATTGGGTTAATCATCACATAATCTTATACATATTACAACATCTCTTGCTTGCAAAGGTTGATGTAATTTTCTGGTAAGTCAGTATGATTTAATCTTCTTGCAATCTTCAAAGATGTTTGTTCTTGCCCAGACTTCCTGTTATCAAATCTCTTATGCTAACCAGGTCCAAAGTCCATCATCTGTCTTGTGTGTCCCAATATAAAAGCACAAAAAATCCCAAGCAAACAAGAAAATTCAAAACCAAAAACACACATACGTGACCAAGGTTATGCATTAGTGACCACATGAAAATTAAACAGATATTGTCATTTATCAAGTTGATTATAAAGTATTTATCTAGAAAATACAGATGTCTTTCCGCTGCTGAAAGAAGTTAATCCTTTGGCAGAATTTCCAAGAAGTTTAAGGCTCTTTCTCAAATTCAGAGATAGATCAGTATCTTTTTTTTAAAGATTAATAGTATTTTCTTCATATTATTAACTTAACAGCTTTCAGTGCCTGTGATTCTTGTCGATGAAATTTTAATTCCTATTAAGAAGTCAATTCTTATTTGCAATAGGCATTGGAAAGAAGGAATCAACAAAATTTGACTCAGTTCTAAACATACATAGTTCTGTTACTATTTATTCTCCCTTTTACAATTTATCTTTCCTTTTGGAGGTGGAATGTAGGTGAAAAATATTTATTTTAAGAGCTAGCATTTGAGTAATTTTTGAGCATTGAACAGACTCAAAGTGGGTAGTAACCACTGATGAGAAACCCTGCATGAGCTCAGTTAACAACTATACATTGATTTTCGGACAGCTACAAAACAGCAATATCATCCCTGGGTTTGAAATCAGTGATCATATTGGAGAGTGTGCAGGATGCTGCAGGAATCCAGAGCTCAGTAAGAACAGAGACAGAGTAAAGAAACCAGTTCTAGGTTGAGTTATGTCATGACTGTACTCTGTGAATTGCTCAAGTTGGAGTTTCCCAGTCTGTGTAAAATACAGTGGATTATGGCTCCCTGCTGCACATGAAATTAGTTAATCAAGCTTCCTCAAAAAAATCCCAAACAAAAAACCCCACTGAAAAATCTGTAAATCTGTTGGTAGAAGCCATCAGGATTTTGATTTTACACTTTTTTTAAACACTCAACAGCTCTTCTGTATAGTCTCACACAAGCAGGAGGAATTATTTGCTTTTGTAATGAGAGACTCTTACAAATCTACTTAATTGTGTACCCAGTTGACTTCCACTGGGTTCCTCATCTTTTTTCTGTCTTTGGTTTTCAGTTCCCCTAGGTAAAACGAAGTTCCCTATAGGTGCCCTGTGAGTTGCATTAAGCTGGTCCTAAGGCTGTACCCAAATCTTCATTCCCTGTAGCTTTTCAAGTGCTCCTACCTTGAGCACACAATCATAAGTCCAAAGTCACTCTGTGCCTTGCAATTCTAAAATAAAATCACTCTGCATTTTGCTATTTCAAGATTCTCATCTGTTAAACACTGTCTGGGTGAAGTGATTGAAGTTTTGGGTGGAATTATTTAGTACATTGGCTGATGGCTCTAAATAGGGGTGATCAAACAAACTTTTAGACTGTTGCTTAATTTGTTAAATGTAGGAGAAAATCTTATAAGAGGAAAATGTTGTATTCTGACAGTGAACAATCTTGTCATTATCTGAAAGGCTTTCTTCATGAATGCTCATTCCTTTTTTGCCAGCAGGTGTTTTGTTTAATGTGACTTCTTCAGAAGGAAAAACTTGGACAGGTTTCCAAATATAGTGAAAATCTTATCCATGGATTGTGGTTTTATCCTTCAATGCAGATTCCTTCAGGATATTATCTCCAAACCATGCATTCCAACTTGCACTTTGGTGGATTTGTCTTGCCAGTTGCAGTGATGAACGTGATAAGCATCGTTCCCCTACTGATTCTTGTTCCTATTTTGGAGTGCATTAACTCCTGGCTCTTTAGCGCCAAGGACACTGGACATTCTCCAACAATTTACATTGGTATGTAAAAAAATTACATGAGTTTATACAGCTTTAATATGCTTTCTGTTTCTGAAAGAGAAATTTCAGTGTGATGGATGGTCCTAGACAATTATATCTGACTATAAATGTTAACATGGATTTCTTTTGGGATGATGCTCAGAAGTAAAAATGTTTCAAAGGAATTATTGAAAAAAACCCAGTCCTGAAACACTTACTAGACAGTAAGAAAAAAAGTATAGGTTTTGTGTAGGACAGACTTCTCTAAAAAATAAAAATTTTGAGGCACACTCATGAATAAGTAGGGTTCATCCTATGGAGTTGCTATTGGAGAGAAGTAGTATTAACTATTCATGCCTGAGAATTACTTTGACTTGGTTATCTTCTATATGTTTCCTTATCCATTAATTTTTTGGAAAGTTAATTTACAATCCAAGTCTTTTTTTAGAAATTAAGAAGCCCTTCAGTTAGTTGCTCTCTGATACTGGAGAAATGTGTTGCCCAAAATGATGAGTTTGGATTCAGATAACTCAGATAGGAATCAAGGCCTTTTTTTTTTTTTTTTTTTTCCTGTGGTTTTTATGCTCTAAGTGCATTATTGTTAGGGCTTCAGCTCATGAGAGGGAAATTGTATTACAATTAGAACAGCTTCTTCCAGACTCTGCATCATAAATGAAATAAATCTAGGCTAATTCTGTATGTGCAATAGGTTTTGGTTTAGAATGGATGAGCAAAAGAAAACATTCAGAATGCTATGCAAAACAATTGTGTGTGTATCACTGGCTGCTGTTCCCATGGAACAGGCTGAATGTTCCACAGGTGGAGGTTACCTGGAAAGGTACAGCCTTCCTCCCCAGCACCATTTTCATTAAAATTAGTTTTCATTAGAATGTCTAATATGAGGTAAATGTTCAAGTGTTTAGTATTTTCATTCTTAAAATCCATTGTACCCTCAGTCACAGTGAGATCTCCAAAGGTGAAGTGTTGCCTCTTTCTCACAGAAGTGGTAAAAGGAAGTCTTCCCTGTTGTAGATTGACACTTATTCCAGAGAAGTTCATAGCCTAGAAGCAATGATAACTTTAATAAGAGTTAGGCCACCTTCTCTTGACACTGATGGGATTTCTTTTACTTACTTGTTTTATTAATTATCCCCAAACCTCTTATGCTCTAGGATCTAAAGGGATCTACTGCAACACTCTTCAGATGTCAGCTACATGTAGCATCAGAAGTAAACCAGCTTCCATTCTGTATTTACTTAAAACTATTCCCTTTCATAGATACTCTCATTAAACTTCCTACATTTTTTATTTTCCAGTCTGCATTGCAAACCTCAGACGAAAATATTTATAAACCGCTATTTTCTCAGTGTGCTGCTATTAATTCAGTGCCCCATGGCAGGCAGCACAGTGAGTACTGACACACACAGAGGTATTAATCTGACTAAATTAGCCTAATTAAGAGTGTTATTAAGTTTTATACAAACCAGAAGCATATAACACAGCAGGTTGCAATTAGCCTAGTTTTTAAAATAACATCTGCATTAAAACACAAAAAGCACATTCAGATAATCATTTTCCTTTAAACCATGGAAATTTCAAGTTAGTATTAATGTTCTATCCTGTTATGTTGAACAGCAGTAGGATATATGCAGTGGTTTGTTCTTAATAGGTTCATTTATCAAAATAGCCTCCTGTTAGGGGTGATAAACTACCTGAGGCATAAAAAAACCTGTGAGTACAGGCAATGGCTTTAGATATCCAAGGATATGACTGCACCTGCAAGTGTGGTAGACCTCTAAGTGCCAATATTTTTGCCAACAGTTAATTAGGTTCTCAATTATTTTCAGCAACAAAATTGGAAGTATAAATAGGCAGTTGGTGTTAAGCCAGCCTATAACTATATTTTAATTCAACTCTTGCAAGAAGGAGAAATTTAAATAGTTTTCTGGAAATTTTCAGCATGTTAAGAATAGCAATTTTCAAGGATGAGCCATATAGACAACTGAAATACCTGGTTGCTCTGTATTAAGGGTCTACATAAAAACTGTAATCTGTTACTCTATAGTTGTTGGTTTATTCATAAAGGTCCAATACAGTTTCTAGATAATATAAGGAACCTTGTCCCAGAATCACCCCTAAATATTACTAAAACAACTTGTTCTCCTGTAAAACAAAAGCCTCAGACAAGCAATTCCAAGCCTCTTGTTGTAAAGAGGACTGAAGGGAGAAGAGTGAAGATGAAAACTCTATCTCCAAGGCTCTTGGTTTCTTCCTCTGCCACTTAGTCTTGAAAAAAAAAAAAAGCTGAAATTTTTGGGCACCCAGAGGTTCCTTTTTCTGAAATGCATTGGCTTTTAGTAAAGGAAAATGCTTCAAGTTTGTTGCACTGTTAGGAATACTGAACTGCTGGAGGTTTCTTCAGTACCAACATAATTTTTCACTAGGAGAACTCTTGCTTTGGATGACTACAAGAAGCTCCTTGAGGGCTTCAGACCTGGCTTTAATAAGGTGTGTTGGCCAGAAAATGCTGTTGAATTCCCTCCTGTCATCAATTTTCAAGCAATAATTCATTGATATTCTCATTAAGCACTAGAGGAGCCTAAGCCGCTTCCAAGGCTCAGGTTATGATATTTAAAGCTGTGAACATACAGGAAAAGTGTGCTGGAAGAAGGGTGTGAGAGTTTGGTGCTGAGGAAGGAACACAGAGGCCTGCAAAAACACAGCCAGGCTAAGGCCACTTAGCTATTTGATTTTTTTAATCTCTGCTGAAAAACAGTGACACTGAAAAAGACAAAGTGTATATATGTTGTAAATATAATATGAAACAAAAGCTTTTGGCTGTTGATGTCCAATCTAATAAGTGTAGCAATTGCCAGTCATGAGGGCTTGGTAAGAAAAACATAGTCCAAGCATTTGAGCCAGAACTGTCAAAAGCATCCAAATTCTCCTCACATTATAGCTTAAAAATGCTGGCAAATCAGAATTTTAGTCAAAATCAATGGGAGCTCAATGAGAAGTATAGATAATTGAGGTTCACAGACTTGGAAACCTTGGTTTCTTTGTGTTTTTCTTTTCTGAGAGGATACAACCAGTTCATACTGCCAAGACCAAGAAATACAAAATAACGTATTTTAATAGTATCCTCTATGCAGTGGGTGGAGTGTGGGGTAGTTATAATACATCTGAGTTTTGGAAGAATTTCCTGCTGCCTGGTAGTTTTATTCCCACCCTTTCTCTTGTATTATCTGGAAGGACATGTGCCTCTTCTTTCTTTTCTTCTTCCTTTTCTCCCTCAATCTTAAAAAAAAAAAAAAGTCAAAAGTTCTTCTTTGTGATTTTTGGTCTTCAGAGAAAGTTTTCCTTCTGAACTCTGAAAACTGTGTGTGTGTGCTGAGCTGGTATCCTTTTGCCATATATACACAGCAAGCACTCTTTGTGTTGAGGTGTCCAGAAAAAAAAAAGTTATTTGGGGTGGGAAGCTTCTTTTGCATTTCTTGGGAGTTTGCTGCACTCTAAAGACAGGATGGTCCTGTAAGTGTGGCCTTGGTGAATGCTCTGTGCTCTTCACCCAGTTGTAGGACATTTATCTGCTGCTCTTTCCGTGATGGCTGCTGGCTTCTCCGAAATCCACCGCAAGCACTTCCCTCAGGTGGAGCAGACTCTCTCCGAGGAGCTTCTCCTGGTCTCCTCCATGCCTTGCTTCCACTTGGCTCCTCAGTACATCCTGCTTGGAGTGGCTGAAGCCTTGGTAACTCCCTCCTGTAAGTAAAATCAAACAGGCTAAAGGAAGGGTGTCCTGATTCTCAGAGAACTGTATCAGCTTCCTAAAAATAATTACTGTCGTCTG
This sequence comes from Hypocryptadius cinnamomeus, assembly GCA_013400635.1. Classification (NCBI taxonomy): domain Eukaryota; kingdom Metazoa; phylum Chordata; class Aves; order Passeriformes; family Zosteropidae; genus Hypocryptadius; species Hypocryptadius cinnamomeus. The sequence goes on along the minus strand of VYZP01064654.1, from coordinate 3,737 downwards.
ATATTTTATCCCTGGCTCTCTTCCACGGGCTTAATGAGCAGATCTGTGCTTTACCTGCTTCAGAGAAGCATCATTTGTCTTGCTAGCTGTAGCTCAGGATGAGCAGTGATGTTGCAGGTCCAGGGGAAGGGAGCACAGCCCAGTCAGCCCCTGGGGGCACAGTCCCATGTTTGGTCTTGAAGCTGAACCTGCTTCAGGCAGGGGCTGGACTGGATGAGCTCCTGAGGCCCCTTCTGGGCTGCAGTCTCCTGTGATGATTTTATTGAGATGGAATAAAAGCACACATGACAGCTGAGCTGTGGTTATGCTCTGGGACTACCTTAAAGGCCACAGTCAGAGCAAGGTGGAGCAATTTTGATTTTTGGGCCCAGCTAATGGAATTATCACATGTTTTTCACTGGCACAGAGTGTATGTGGGCAGGTAAAAGGGACAGGTTTACCTGGAGAAGGGTGTAGGCAGCTGCAAGGTTTTTGTTAGTGCTCCAATCAGGAGTCATGAGAACATGCCTCCCCAGATCATCATGTCTTAGCTTGTGACATGGAGCCAGAGATAAACATTCCTGGTTTTCAGAGCTCAGCTTGTGCCTGCCATCCACACATTATGTAGTCATACTCTTGATTGTAAGTCTGAACCTTTTCTGCTTTCCATAATTTACTTTTCTGTGTCTACACTGACTTTTTAGAGGCTTGTTTTCTTCTGAGGAGCATGCAGAGTGCTTACCAGTGTTTTACCTTGCAGAGCTTTTAAAAAAAGTTAGTATTATAAAAATAATCTAAGCAACATTCACTTAGAGACACAGGTAAAGTAATTGACTGGCTGATCTCTGCAGGCATTTAATTCTCTGGGTTGAGTGTCTCTTGTTCCAGTACAGCCCCAGAAATGTTCACGTTTTTATTTAAGAGCAGGAAATAACTTCAGTGTCTCAGCTCCATTCTTATACTCTGAGACTACCGAGAGCTGTGGGTCACAGTCTGTCATTAAAAAGGTAATTTTCCCTAGTTTTAAATACTTAGCACTTTCATAATGCCTCTTCATCTGATAGCTCTCAAGTACTTAACTGAGACAGGTTTCTAGGCAGGTAATTTGGTTTCTAGGTTACAGGCTAAGTGTAACTGAAAACTGTGACCTTCTCTGTTTAGCTTAACAAAAAAAAAGGTTAGGAGGTGACTTGCTTACAGTCTTCTCATGCAAAAGAAGGAGAAGGATATTGCTGGTAGAATA